>CM053790.1:334183778-334408778 GCA_028749045.1 Cupressus sempervirens
ACCTAAGCCCTTTTATACAAATATTTTTACTGGTTTAAGGTTAAAATTAGTTACAACATGTCAGCCATAAAATATTGATAAAATAACCCCAAAATTTTTTTTTGCGGGTTCCACCCCCAGACAGTCATGGCTTGTCAACTCTGGCTATATTAGGGACTACCACCCCAAACCCCCTCTCAGGGCCTAACCCAACCCCAAACCCCACCAAGGAAAATTATGGAGTATGTATAGTACTTCCCTAATTAGTCACCACAATCTAACAGTCTTCCACTTGGTGACTGGTCAAGCTCCACACTAAACAACAATCTCCCACTTGGAGACTGATCTTGTAGCTATGTTGTTACTCCATGATGCTCACACTGGATCAAACCACCCTAGACTCTATTGTTCTTTTATTCCAATTTAGTGTAGAAGACCAAGTAAACATGAAGAGGAGTTTAGCTTCTCCCTTGTCACTACCTTTGTAAACATATGCGCTAGATTGTCATCTATATATATCTTGTCTAGCTTTAACTGTCCATCATTCAAAACTAACCAAATAAAATGGTACCACAATTGAATGTGTTTTATCTTTGAATGAAGAACTAAATTATTTGTAAGATGAATGACACTCTGACTATCTGTAAACAAATAATTATCTCTTTGAGGGTATCCTAGTTCTTCCAAGAAGAACTGAAGCCATATCATCTCCTTGGTTGCCTCTATAGTAGCAACATACTATGCCTCTATAGCAACAACATACATTTCTTTTGTAGTGGATAAAGCATTAACCTTTTGTAACCTAGAAACCCAGCTCATGGTTGCACCACCAACAATAAATACATAACCTATAGTACTCTACCTAGTATCAATATTCCTTGCCAAATCTAAGTCAACTTATCCCTATAAATTAGTATTAGAGCCCCCAAAGTGTAAACAATTATTGGATATTCCTCTCAAATATCTAAGAATCCATTTAATTGCAATCTAATGCTCAATTCTTGGATGACTCATATACTAGCTAACAACTCCTACTACATGTGCAATATTTGGCCTTGTACATACCATAGCATACATCAAGCTTCCTACAACTAAAGTATAAGGTACCTTGGACATCTTGTCCTCCTCTTCTTGTGTCTTTGGACACGTCTCCTTAGTCAACTCCAAATGACCAGGTAAAGGTGTGTTGATAGCTTTAATATTCTCCATAGAGAAATGTTGCAACACCTTCACAATATAATCAGCCTGAGATAATGTCAATTTTTGGTTCTTTCTATCTCTACAAATTTTCATACCAAAGATTTTTTTTTCTGTCCCTAAATCCTTCATAGAAAATGCATGTCCTAACTGGCATTTTAGCCCCATAATGTGATCCATGTTAGACCTAGCTACAAGCATATCATCAACATATAAACATAAAATAATGTACATGTCATCATCCAACCTCTTAAAGTAAACACAATGATGTGAATGGCACCTACTATATCCATTCCCATGCATAAAACTATCAAATTTTAGATACCATTGTCGAGGTGCTTGCTTCAAGCCATATCAACTTTTCTTCAATTTGCACACTAGGTTCTCCTTACCTTTGACCTCAAATCCCTATGGCTGATCCATAAATATCTCTTCATCCAAATCACCATGAAGGAAGGTTATTTTAACATCAAGCTACTCCAAATGCAAATCTTCAATAGCCACAATACTTAAAATAGTATAGATAGAAGTCTTTTTAACAACATGAGAGAATATCTCATCAAAATTAATGCCTTTTTTCTATGCAAATCCTTTTACAACTAACCTAGCTTTAAATATTTTCTTACCTCCATCCTCTTCTTTTAACTTGTAAACCCACTTATTATGTAAAGCCCTTTTACCTACAAGAAACTTGCATAAATCTCATATCTTATTTTTTAGCAAAGAGTCCATTTCATCTTTCATTACAGACTCCCACTGAATCTTAGTATTCACCTGCATAGCTTCATCATATCATTTAGATTCACCAGCATTGGTTAGTAAAATAGAATACAAAGAGGGATAAAATCTTTCTATAGGTCTACTTAGCCTTGTTGACCATCTAACATTGACTAGTGTGTGTGGCATTTGTTTTTGTGGTTATTGCACATCATGAGAAATTGTTGGAACATCATCTTTTGGAGTATCATCCAACACTACGTAATCATCTTCTTTCTTCTCATGTTGCTGCAATAAATCTTTGTACAACACTTTCTCATTGAATATGACATCCCTGCTTCTTACAATTTTATGATTTTCAAAATCCTAAAGCCTATAACCAAATTCATCAATGTCATATCCAATAAATACACATTTTTTTGACTTAGCTTCTAGTTTGGTTCAATTTTCAATATCTATAAGAGAAAATGCTTCACAAGCAAAGGTTTTGAGAAAAGAATAACTCACCTTCTTACCAGTCCATGCTTCCTATGGAATACCATAGCCCAAAGGAGTGGAGTGACCTCTATTAATCAAATATATAGTAGTATTGATAGCCTCCTCCCACATGTTTAAGGAAAACCATGCATACAACCTCATGCTCCTTACAAGATCCATTATAGTCTTGTTCATGTGTTCAACCACTCCATCTTTTTGTGGAGTCCTTGGAATAATGTTTTGTATATGAATACCATTATTGGAGAAATAATCTTCAAATTCATGACTGCAATATTCACCACCATATCAGATTTGAGACATTTTAATTTCTTACCAGTCTCATTTTCAACTAAGCATTTCCATTTCTTAAAAGTTTTAAATACATCATGTTTCTATCTAATGAAATAAATCCATACTTTTCTAGTTGCATCATCAATAAATGTAACATAATAATGAGAGCCAGCAAGGAAAGATACCTAAGCTAGTCCCCATACATCTATATGCACAAGCTCTAATTTCTCACTTTTATTTTCCTTCCCAGTCTTCTCAAAACTCACTATCTTTTATTTTCCATACACACAAATTTCCTAGAAATCCATATTAACACATTTCAAACCTGGTAAAACTTTCTTTAAATGAAGTACTTTCATACCTTTCTCACTCATGTGCCCAAGCCTATTATGCCACAACGTTGTATCAAAATCTATAGTAGCTATTTGTTCTCCCTACTCAACTACAACAACCATTCTTGAAAATTCATTTTTCTCTGAAACAATTAAAGTAGAAGGAATAATATGACCTATACAAAGGAACCTTTTGCTACTACAAGGGAACCTTTTGAAACCTTTCAATTTTTATCATTAAAAGTAACTACACAATCCTCATCACCGAGTTGCCTTGCTGAAATTAAATTCCTACTCAACCTTGGAACATGTCTTACCTCATGTAGTAGCCAATGATTCCTATTTTGTAACTTAACCTTAGATTTTATCTTTCCAACTATCTAATAGGTTTCAGTATCCCCCAAATAAACAATCCCAAAATCCCCTTGGACATTATCAATGAAATAACCTCTATGAGGTGTAGCATGAAATGAAGCAACAAAATCTAAAACCCATGAATCATCAAAACTTTCTAAAGATAGAAGCAAAGCATCCTCTTCACATTTGTTACTTACCACATTTTCCTCCTTGTCTCCATCTTGCTTTTCCCCTTCATTTTTCTTTCAAGTCCAGCAATCTTTCTTTTTATACCCTAGTTTCCCATAGTACTAGCAGTTGTTTGGTCCTCTTGATTGAAACCTCTTCCCTTTTGACTTTCCTCTTGATTTCCTACAATTTCTGGAATTACTTCCTCTCTCAGTCATTCTACCTCAACTTTGTGTGTTCAAAGTACTTCCAGATGTATCCAGATGAGGTTTTCCTATGAGTTTCCTCACTCAAAATAAAATTGATCACATCATCATATTTTAGAGTATTAGATCTAGAAATTGAATTACTCATGGCCATTACCAAGCCATTCCAACTTTCAGGAAAAGAACACAAAATCAAGAGAGTCTTAATTTCTTCATCAAAATTAATACCCATAGAAGATAACTAACTAGTAACAACATTAAACTCATTTAAATGATCTACAATAGATCCGCCTTCTACCATCTTCATATTAAATAAATGCTTCATGAGAAATACCTTGTTTGAAGCGGAGATCTTTTCATACAATTTCACTAGGATTTTCATTAACTCTTCTGTCATCTTCACTTTTGTAATATTAAATGTCACGGATGGTGTTGGGCATAATTGAATGCTTCCAAATGCCTTTCTATCTAAAAGATCTCATTTTTCATTTGTTATAGATCCATGATTCTTGGTTTTCCTTCCAATGGCTTCCATAAATCCTTCTAATAAAGATAATCTTCCATTTGCATCTTCCATAACTGAAAGTTCTGTCCATTAAAATTGTCAACCATCAGCTTGCCCTCGTCCATCTCTCCCACTCAATTGTGAGACTCCCACTCAATTGGGAGACTTTCCTACAGAGGATAACTAAAAAATAACCTCGCTATGATACCACTTGTTAGGATAAAATCACATACAAAAATAACAATTACATACAAATATAAAAAATAATAGAAAATAATAGATCACAGAGAAGAGAAAACAAGACACTGAGATTTAACATGGTTCACCCAAATCTTGGGCTACATCCACCAAATAGCAAGTCCAATATTATTACAACCCAGTGATTAGAACCTAATTACAATCTGTAATCCCTTACAGCTCAATACCACCACAAGAAGCAATTTTTGCATCACCCACTATGAAACAATCCCTAATCCTAAGCCCTTTCATACAAGTATGTTTGCCTCTTTAGGGTTAAAATTAGTTACAACATGTCGGCCATAAAATGCCGATAAAATAGCCCCAAAAAAAATTTCTCAAAACCCCCATTTAAGGCTTGGCCTGACCCTAAACCCTACCGAGGAATTATGGAGTATGTACAATACTTCCCTGATCAGTCACCACAATCTAAACAAATGTATTTATTATTATCACATGTATTCTTCCATTGATATGAAATAAAATTATTTATCTTATTAACCTTACATGTTTGGTTAGTGATCCTATTATAATTACATTATAATTTTTAATTTAATATAGAAAAAATATGGAAATTCATGCCTCTAAAGGTATTGACCATTGTCTAATTTCTTGCATATTCCAAATCATATACTAAGATGGAATTAGTCATGTCTCCTACATTTTTTTTCCCTTTTAAATAGTCTTTATTATGTGGCTTGACTATAATTTTCCTGATTAATGTATTTTTTATCTGATTTATATTGTCTCTCCTTTGCTCTATATATTTTCTATTTATTATACTTCTACCCATATGTGGAACATTTTGTCCTACACTCCCTTTAATATGTTATAACTCCATTAACTTATGTCTTTTTTTTTAATATCCCCTTCAATGCCCTCTATATTGGGTTCCCAGACTCCCTTAAAACTATTGAAAGTTGAAAACTCTATAAATGTTTATGTTTCAATATGGATTTGTTAGATGAGTATTCATCAACAATTTGGACACAAGTTTATCTTAATTGAATTATCTAATATCAATGTTCTTGTTGATTGGGCATTTATTATTATGTGTTGTCATTTAGATTGCTAATCTTGTTAGTGAGGATAATAGTATTAAAAAATTTATATGATATTATTCATCTTAATTTAATATTAATTTAAAATCTTACTAATTATACTTAAACTATGTATGATTATGTTTATAATTAATATTTAATAATATTATTAATTTGATTACATGATTAAGATTAATATGAAATAGTAATTGTATATCAAATTGATTAATAAGAATAAAGATCATTTAAGTTTAATAATATTGATCATAACCATTGATTTATTTTTATTTTTATATTAGAAATATAACTAAAATAGTATTCAAAATAAGTGTACATATCACTATGTATTTGTTCATAAATCAATTATGGGTTTGTGATAGATTTGTTAGGATCTACCCATTTAAAGGGTTTAGAACTCCTTAAAAGAGTCACCTAGTTAGAGAATTTATTGTTCAGACCTCTTAGAATCTTGTGCACCTATTAAGAGAAACCTTGCTAGAGGATCTTTCTTGTCAACCTATTAAAATCAAAAAGTAGTCTTCATATGTTAGTTGCACTTATGATATGACAAATCCTTTATGCTCCTAATCACTTTTCTACTCTAAATCAATGCAAACATGCTATAATTGAATTAATTTTCATTAAAATTTCACTTCATATCATCAAAAACTATTGCACCATGATCTAACATCACCTTTAAATATTCTTGATTTGGTGCAAAAACCCTAAATGTGTTTCCACAAATTTGCCTCAAAACCAATTCAAATATTATGAGTAAGAAATAATTCCTTGAATTTTGTGTCTTCATGTGGACCTCTTTGCAACTAACATTTTTTTCACCTATTACCATAATAAATTATACTAATTCAACTAATTTAAAGTCATGTACTCTTCCATTTTACTATTCTTTTCTATGTATCCTCTAGATCGTGTCATGTTTTATCATATTTGCATTCCTAGTAGATTTTCCTTCAGATATATATTCAAATAAATTTGTATATGGTATTCCATAAACAATTCATCTCAAACCTTCTTACAAGATATTGCACACTTAAATTACTAAGATTGTTATTCTTTAATCTATTCATGCATTACTTAATCATTTTACCTATTTGATCAATCCAATCACCATTTTAGTTGATCTAGACATGTAGATCAATTATTTGTTAGTAATGACAAAATAGGAATGATTATACACCCAAAAATACCATGTACTCCTATTGCACAACCTCATCACCATTCCAACAATCTCCCTCTTTTGTATTGATGGAAGCACTTAGAGAAATTTTAACTAAACATCCCAAAAGACAAATTGAAAATTAAGTAGAAGGCCCAAAATGTAACTTCCTTTCTTCCTCCTTTAGCTATTAACACCTATTATGTAATGACTATTACTCTCCCCTATTTGTCATACCTAGTATACCATACATTGTAAAACTTTCTCCTATACTACTCCATTTTTTAGAATAATGAAAGAGGTGTATATAAGTTGTCAAAAATATAAAACTTTATCACTAGTAGGTATTAAATTGATTTTGAATACATTCTCAAAATTCTTCTTTAACACCTTTAAGTTAGAATCTCACACCTTGCTAAGATTATTAACTATTACAATATTACTTCTAATTTTAGTATTGCCAATTCTTCAAATGCATCTATAGCACTCATCTTTGGTAGTACTTGTTGGAAATATAAGGTAGGCTAGGTTACTGAGAGGGGAGGGGTGAATCAAGAACTAAAAAGAATTTAACTTACTTCACCAATTAATCCTTCATATATTATTCTAATCTAATTGCATGGATGAAAGAATGAAAGAAACAAAACATTCATAATATTGTTAACCTTGTTGCTAGAAGATGTCATCACTTGGTAGGGTTTTGAACATGGGAGAAATCTTCAACAACTACTACTTAATCACTCAAAGGCTCTAAATTCACTCTTTACTCTTTGCTTTGAAAATTTGTAGTGAACAACTATCCCTTCAACAAAAAGACTTTATTGATCAACTCAATGACACAAATCAAAATCTTATCATTCAACCAAGTTCTAGAGTTTGTTGAGAATAGATAGTGTTTTCTGAGTGTCAAGACATCACTAAGTTGGCTTTAGAACTTGAGTTACAGTAATGGACCAACTTTGTAAATTATGATAAATTTGGTATTGTAGCCGACACTAGAAGGTAATTATTTGGCTTGATATATATGTAACTCATTGTATCATATCCAAGTTTGTAATAAGAAGTAATATGAAGTATCATATTGAGTCATGTTCATTACATATATTTATGGTTGGATCATCCTATTTTGATAACTAAGAAGATGATACATAGGATTACTAGATTGCCCATGTTGAGCAAAGCAAATACCACTAAAGCCCTAAGTTGGGTTGAAATAACAAAGTAGACTCTTGTCAAATTAGATGGAAGAGGCATGAAACTGAGTGAAGTAACTGACATGGAATAGAATTTTTTCATCTATGTCATGCAATTTCAACTGAATGATTCAGAATCTATCGAGTTTCTTAGTGTTCACCAAGTCACATGGTGCTAACTGACCTTAATGTCAACAATCTCACCACAAATTTTTAGACCAAAGAGAAAAGAGAAAATTTAGAGCCTTGAAGAGATTTAAGTAGTTGTTGTTGAAGATTTCTCCCATGTTCAAAACCTTACTAAGTGATGCCATCTTCGAGCAGTGAGGTTAAGAAAGTTTCTGAGATGTTGGTTCATGGAGTGGATTGCAAGGCTCTCACATGCAAATTAAGTTCGAAAATAATTGAAACACTTGATCATGTTGGAGCACAATCTCAGATTCCACCCAAGGTACTTCTTTTTCGCGACATCTAATCATTTTATCACTATTCTATTTAGGAGCTAGGAACCCTAGAGATGAATGAGGCATACAATGAACTATGTGTCGATGGTGTTTTGATACCTGAACACAAAAAATTTTGAGCCAAAGGGTTTAATGCATATTTTACATATGCCATTGTGATAGATAAATATATATTGTCCCTTATACTACTTGTATCCTTCTTCAATTTGCACTCATCTACTTCATATTACTTCTTTTTACATACTTGGATATGATACAATGAGTTACATATATATCAAGACAAATAATTACCTTCTGGAGTTGGCTACAATACCAAATTCATCATAATTCACAAAGTTGGCCCATTGTTGTAACTCAGGTTCTAAAGTCAACTCGATGGTGTTCTGACATTCAAAAAATATTGTTAATGCTCAAAAAATCTTGCACTCAATTGAAGTTGAAGCTTGGTCCATACTGATCTGAGAAACTTGGTAGATGTTGAATCACTTGATTGACATTGCATGACTCGGTCAACACTAGATTCACTTCATTAACATTGTTATCTTGGTAGACATTGATATACTTAGTTAACACTATAGAGCTCAGTTAACACTAAGATCTTCATTACTTCTATAGGATAGCTTGGTAGACTCTACTATGCTCAAGAAATACTGTAAACTATCTAAGATGCTTGGTAGACATTGTAGAACTCGATAAGAACTATAATATGACTGATTAGGTCAATAACAATTGAAACACTTGGTTATCACTGCTAGATGAATGATAAACTTTGTAGCAATTGTAGAGCTCGATAGAAATGTAACCAACTGTCTAAGTATTGAGTCACTAATAGAAAAATTTGTTTTAATATCAACATTACTAAGATAACTTCAACATCCTTGACTATATTTTGCAAAATATTGAATTTTATAATTAGTTAACTTTTTAAGTCTATATGATTGTTAATTCTCTTCTCTTGTTCACTACTAAATGTTTTGAGCTTATGGTTGACCAAGCTAATTGGAAATCCAAAGCTATTAGCAAACTATTTGTAGTGATCAAAACTTGTAGCCAACAATATAAGCTCCTTTTCACCTTCACACCTATTTCTATCTATGTCATTAATTTTTTTTATAAAATTAGTAATAGTAGTTAGTATTATACTACTTTAATTTAGTTCTTTCTTCAATTTATTAACTACAATGGTCAATGCACCCTTGTCCATTTTTGGGCTAAAGTATGATATCTCTTCCTCTTGTATAGTTTTTCTATACTCTAAATTACCTCTTTCTTCATGAAATTTTAATTTTTCACTTGTAGAAGACACCAACTATCCTAATTGTTCAATAGGTTTCACCTTTTCATCATAGTTAATATTTTGTACAAGATCTGAAATGATATCTCTATCTGAATCAATTATTTGTTTCTCTTTTTCCCTCTGGTCTCTCTTGGCTTTGGACTTAGCTAGCATTTCCATTGGTGTCATTTCCTCTAGACTCATTGTTCTAAAATTAATTTTCCCTTTTATTTCTAGTAGGTTATCAATATACTTCTATTTATAGTACACAAGGTCTTAACCACATCTTTTTGTTCCTATCTCATCTTTCGTGTAACCTTTTTTGCCTCTATTTTTCTTGTTTTTTATTCTCTCTCTTAGATTGAACCTCATCATCTTGATATGGTTCTTCATTTTTTTCATCCTTTCTAGTTTCATCACTTGTAGAATTATAATTATAATTTTCTTATTCATTAGTAACCATGTTTAATATTGCATCTAACACTCTCATCACTTGTTCTATTCCTTTCATCTCAAGAACTTCTATTGGTTCCTTCTATACATTTTGGATATCAACATCATTGATTATTACTTGAGTGCCACAAAAGCCCTATCCAAAGTCATCATGTGTAACTTTTTAAGGTTGTGGCTCCAATAGATCCAATTCATCGTAAATAGTTTGATGTTCTTCTTTGTTCTTTAGTTCTTCATCCCTAACTTGGATTATCCCTTCCTATTCTAGTTTCAAATGTTTCTTCAATGTTGTATTAATTACTTCCTCAAAATACTTGGTATATTGGTCTTGTATGACCAAGTATTTCTTTTAAGTTCCCAAGGGTTTAACTTCAGTTGTAGTTTTACTAAGATGTATTCTATCAATAATTTATCTTTGTAGTGGAAGACTTCCATCTAGCCTCTAACTTATTGTATAAATAATCAAGAATTTGGTCTTGTAATTCAATGAATGCTTATTTATTAATGTTAAACACAAAAGAATCCTCTATTTTTTTTGTTTGTCTTATTTAAAAGAATCATTTAACCTCTTAACATTTGCTAGTATACCCCACTTTTTACTTGATTCACAATAATTTCTATAGGGTTATACTTACTTATCTCTTATTTAATCATCTTCATAGTTGGTGTTCCAACTACTTTAAATTATTTCTTGCTAACTCTCATTTAGTGGCCTTATTCATATCGTATTCAATAGTTTTCTCCCTTTGAGATTTGACTTTCCTCCTTCTTGGTGTATCCTTTTCTAGTTTATCTTCATTTCTCTTCTTAATGGGCTCAAGTTTATCAGCCTTGTAATTATTTCATCTACTTTTTTGTATATACCTTCACTCGATGTATTTCCTTTTCTTTCCTTGTGTCTCACTTCTAGTTTGTCTCCTAGTAGTGTCATTTTTTGTAGAGACAAATTATAGATCCTTAATTCTGGTTGTACCTTAAAATTGCCTATTTTGCAGCATGTTTTTCTCTAGCTTCTACAATTTCCTCATTTGTAAAATCATGCTTTAAATAAAATTTTGTATTTTTTTTTTAAATATTTTTCTCTAACAATGGTTTGCTAATCATTTTATGAACTTCTCTCTATTTTTCTTCATAGGTTCAAAACCTTTTCATACTTGAATATTTTGTCTTAGAATATGGATCCTCCACATAAGCAATTAGAATATCAGCTTTAACTTCATATCCCATTGGCATTATCAAATAATATTTGGGTTCTACTACCTCCATTTGACATGATCAATCATGAAATATATTGAGTCCATATATTTTTCCACCGTAGCATATGGAATGTTTTCCCTTTTGTGCATTATTTTCTTCAAACATTTGAAATATCCCCAAGCAATAGTTGTAAAAGTGTTGCCTAACATTCTAATGTAGTTCTTGATTTGGAGTAGTGACAGTATGTCTACAACACAAGCTATGTTATTAATACCTAGAAATAAATTATGATAGTAGAAAAATAATCCCATAAATACTTGTGCATACTTAAATGGTGTCCTCTAGTTTGTTTTTATCTTTTCCATGTTTATTCAAAATTGTTCCCTTAAGGCTTCACAAAGGTCAAAGTCAACATCTTCATTCACCATTTTATAAGTATTCAAAATTGTATTTGTCGGTTTTTTTTTATTTGACTTGATTGTAAAATTTATGCCCAATGATCATCAATGAAAACTTTACTGTGAGGTCTATGATATCATTCATAGTCATTTACCCTGTATCCTACTTAGACTTACTCAGTCTCATAACCTCATTTTATTGAGTATACCTTACTAATGGAACTTTACTAATAACACAATAGTCAGTTACTACTTGAGTTACTTCTTTTGTAATCATGTAAGGTCTATTGAGACACATAAATTGATCGTTCACTTGACTCAACATGTATCTAACTTATTTTTCCTTGAACTCTCTCAAAAACCTAATAGTATATGTCAAACCCTTTCCCTCCAAAATCTTAAAGTCATCGTCATTGGATTCACTTTTTTTGTAGAATTCAAATTAATTATACAATTCGCTTCTCTCTTGAGTGCATCACATGTTCTTTCAATCTCTTGATTACTTGATTTTCCTTTGCAAGTCGATTCTCAAGACTCTTCACATATAAATCAGTCTCTATGTTTCCTTTAAGGATTCTCTCCAAGTTATTAGGCCTTATCAAGAGAGCTTAGGTTTGGTATCAATTATTAATAGTAGGAAATTCTAAGAGGGTTGGTGAATTAGTGTCATTAAAAACCTAATCAATTTTACCACCAACTTTCTTAATATGAAATATATAAATTCAATAAATAAGTTTTTAAAAAAATTCAAACATTTGTATGTTGAAAAATTTGACACCAGTATTTCAAGTGGAAACCCTTAGTTAGAGGGGGACAACATAACTCACTACTACACTAATACATTTACCTATCAGGAGCTATACATCCACCCTAATAGGATTTCACCTAGTTAGGAGTGTTAAAGCTTGTTATGTTTTTACAAATGATATTTATTTTTGAGTAAGGGTAAAAGTGGGTTTTGAGATGAGCCAAAACCTTGTACAAATAGATTTTAAAGGGCATATAGAACCCTACAAATAAGAATCTCGACCACCAAGTAAACAAACAAAGTTCTAGCAGTCCACTACAATTTGACAAATAAAAACCAAGAGAGACAAAAGAAAGCTAGACCAACTATGAAATGGAAAGAAGTCTCAATTAGCCCTGAGGGATAGAAACCCTTAACAAAATAAAATAAGGAAAACACTAGGATTTTCCATTACCTCCCTTATTTTGGGAGAAAAGATTCATATCACAATGAGGAGAGGATTTTTTTTGTGTTTTCCAATAGCATGGATCCACCCCTCAAGCAATAAGACCATCACCTACAATTCAAGAATAGGAAAATCTACAATAGAAAAGACATGAGAAAAGCCAATAGAGGGACTAACTCTAATGGGGATCTCAACTCGGGCTACCTATTCCATCACAAGGGAATGCCCTAAAACAACAAAACTAGTTTCCTTGTAACCCAAAAAAATGCATGTAGTAGCAATAAGGATAGGGGCAGGATCATGAGAAATAGGAGAAGAAGACTCTATACTTGGGGAAGCCTAAGAAATCTTATTAGCAACAATATAGTGTTCAAAAGAAACCTCATTATACCAACAAGAAGCCTTATTAGATTTTTTCCTTTCAAGAACACAATGAACTATGAAATTCAAATTGTTGTCACATTTTCTACAACTAAAGGGGATCCCTACATAATCTAGTTGTTCCCATTAGGAAGTGTTGAGCTATCATTTTGCATGATGCTTAATGGTAGAAATCCTTTTGAACTCCTCTCCTAAAAAGCTAATCTGGGATCAACTCCAAGGTTTTGAACAATCTTGTGACCTACTAGAATCCACTCAGTTGAAGGTAAATGTGTTTGTTCATGAGGAGGCCTTTGTTGGTTTGAACCAGTTTTGGATCAAATGATCAATATTCATTGTTGTTTCAAAATTAACCATAAAAGAGATATATTATTTGTTATTTTCTAATTTTTTTAATGAATGCAATCTAACAATGCAACTATATGAATTCCTAATTTAACCAAGGGTTAGAAAACAAAATAACAAAAATAAGGTAACAAGAAGTTTAAGAAAATAACATGAAAGGGAAATTCCTAAAGGACATAAGCCACAGAAACAACATGTCTATGAATTAAACCTTTGAAAAGATTAGTAGGTAACCAATGAAAATAGGAGCAACACTTCCTTAATTCTATTGATGCAATTGTCAATGGGAATTCAATAACGGTAAGATGTTTCACTTTTCATCAAATTGCAACGCCACAAAAGTGTGTTCATGTGAGACAAAAAGCTATGTAGGAATAATATAGTGATCTCTTCTCAAACTAAGTACATCAATAGAATTAGTAGACCCCCAGCAAACATCAAAATTAAAAGATCACACAACCAAAAAAACACAATAAAACTATTGGCTCAATTACACTTCATGAACATTCATTCATAAAATATAACACATTTAGGCAAGAATCACTACACTCCAAATGCAAGCACCAACAACATATATTATTGCATTAAAATAATTGCATCCTAGAATACATATTACATTCCTAAATTTATAAGAAATCATCTCCTCAATTTGTGTTGAGAGTGAGAGATCTCTTTCTATAAACATATGCTTCTAAACTAATAAAATAAATCTATTTATGTACAAACTGACTCTCTAATAGGTGCTAAGTAGAACTCCATCCTTATTTATATCATTTAATGGATGCATGAGCCTTTACATGTCTTAAAACAAAGAAAGCATTAGAAAATAGGAAGAAGAAAATGATTAGATGATGTAGGAGTGTTTGGAAGTGCCAAAAATAGAAGCTCCACATTCACTAGATGTTTGTAAGAGTTAAAATATCGTCAGAATGCATTTTCAGTGCTTGGAAAGCTCTACGTTTGAACTGGTAGTTAACTGTTAGTGCACCTCTAACTTATTCAAAAACTTCTAGAACACCTCAAAAGAAGGGCACCTCAAAAGTAGCACACCTGTGCACCTCAAAAGAAATGCAATTTCACAAAATAGTGCACTTGCGCACCTCAAAAGAAATTTGTGCAAGGTGCTTAATTCACCAAAAAATCAAATTTCTCAATTTTGAAAATGGTTTTTGGGTTTTTCTCAAATGAGGTTTTAGAACACTTTTGTGTACTTACTTTGATCCTTTTGATGATTTATGTCCTTATTATAGCCAAAAACTTTCATAGACATAAACTCCTTCTACTTCTAAAATCCCAAGGCACCTGTGTTGAATCTTGTCATTAATAGTTGCATAAGATGAGGAACCTGTTCTAGTTCATGTGTCTAACCTCTGTATCTTTGATCTTTTTTTTCTCTATAACTATCTAATCTTTCTAGGTCAGAGACTAGGTAATTCAAATTATTCAAAATGATCAAATGTTTGAAACTTTTTCATATCTTTTCTTACAAGAATTTCTAGGTCTTTTTAACTGGCTCTTTCGGGGGTCTTTAGCTCAAAATTTCAAGTTGAAACTTTCATCAATCCCTAAAATTGGGCAGCAAAATGTCATTGTTTTAGGGACTGAAATTAGATTTTTAGTTCTTCTTTCCAACAATCTAAACAATTTTGATTTCTAAGCTCTAGGTCAAAAGTTATGACCCTAACAAGTTAAGGAAGCCTTTTTATCTATACAAAGAAGAAAACATTAGTCCAAAGAGTTGAAAAATAAAACCCTAAACAAACCCTAGTTATATAAAAATTAGAATGAGAATGCAAAAACATTTCAAAACACTCAAAAACCTCATTTTAGCCACTACTATGCAATTTTCAGTGCACCTTGCACACCTCAAAGGTGCACTAGGTGTGCTATCTCTTATACAAAATTTTATTAAGGGTACGTACCTTGTGCACCTAATGGGGTAAGCATCACACCCTTTCTTCTCTTTGAGGAAAGCTTTCCCTTAGAAAAGGTGCGCAGCTGGGAACCTTGGATAGGTGCACAGCTCTACACCTTTCCCTAGGTGAAGGGTTATTTAAGTTTTTAAAGATTCATGCAAAAAAAGGTGTGTAGTTGTGCACCTTGGATAGGTGTGCAACTGCGCACCTTCTTTTAGGTGTTGTTTTATTGTTATGTTGCTTTGTGTGTAGGTGCAAGGGAAGGGTTGAAGCAGAGAAGTGCACCTCACGAGGTGTCCAGCTACATGAGGGAAATTCTTTTGTTAATGAGTTAGTGCACTAGTGCACTTGGTGAGGTGTGCTAGGTGTACATTTTTACTTACAAAAAATGAATTTTATTCTCTAGAACACAATTTTTGGGGATCTGGGTTTTTGGGTAGAGACCCTAACTAGGCAAAAGACAATGTGCGAAACCCTAAAAAGACTTAGACCCTAGACTAGGGATCTAGAAAGATAAAAAACAAAGTAGGGGGTCCCCATTTCTAAGTGAAATGGGGCATGCATTGTGTAACCACAATAGGAAGCTCAACTTTAAATTTCTTAGGAAGACCCTCAGAAATACCCATCTCAACAAGAATCTTGCATAAGTGGAATGCAAAATATCTTATAAATCTTCAACAACCATCAAGGGGTTACCCATAGAATCACCCACCACTTCCAACAATGAATCAATCTAAAGATAAAGAGGAATATTAGGGAGCCAAACACAAATCTAAAACTTAGTAAAAGATGTAGTTGTAGGAGAGAAATTGGGATGCCATAGTTTCACCATCAATAGGTGGTGTTAATTTACCTAGGTAGAAGAAGGGCCACAAACAATCTTCTTCTAATCCCTCATTTCATTAAACTTAGCAATGAAGATCCCCTTATCCATGAGGAAAATATGGATAGTTCAAGAAAAATGGGTTCCCAATCTCTGGAAATCCAAGTATGTAGCTCTAAAAGACTTAGCCAAAGACCCTAAAAGTGGAAAACCACAAGATGATAAAAAAAGAGACCATATCATATGTAATATCTTGAACCACATCCATCCCCAGCCTAAGAAAAAAAGAGGAGGAAAAAAATAGGAATTCTTCCTTTTAGGTAGAGTCGAAGACCCCCAGCATCATTAGCTACATAGGATGGAGAACTCTAAGAAACCCTTACATTGTCACCCTTTCTCAAAGGCACTATATAATCTTCCAAGCCCTTCCTAGTCACACCAATCACTAGAGAAATCAAGGAAATCCCATTCATGCTACCACTTAGGATGGGATCAATTCCAACAAAAGACAAAATATTAAAGTAGGACAAAGTAAGAATATTTTCAGTTGTGTTCAATGCAACAACAACCCTAACATGCACTCCAATAAGTCCCTTAATGTATGCAAAGTAGACATGGGTAATCCCATTTGGCTCAAGAAAAAAATGATATTTTTAAGGATCCATCCTATTAATGGAGTTAGAACTCCTTCTAAGAGTCATCTCATTAGAGTATTTCTTCTTTGGATCTATTATGATCATGCACACCCTTTTAAGAGTGGCCTTGTTAGAGAATTTTCCTTATCAATTGTCAAAATCAACAATTAGACTTTATCTAAAAATTGCACTTATTGCATGACAAATTCATTATACTCATGGTTCTCTTCTCTAGATCAATTTAAACATACTATAGTATATTTTTCCTTCATACAATTTGTACATCATGCCATCAAAAACTATTACCGTAGGTATAACATCACCTTTATACTATTCTTAAGGTGTTGGCAAACCCTAAATCTTATTCTAGAATTAAGTCTTAAAACTAATTCAAATCTTATGATTGAGAAATAATTCCTATGTTGGCCTCTTCACAAAAAAAAAAAAATTGTCACTAATTATAATAATAAATTGTATTAGTTCTAATAATTTAAAGTCATGTATTCTGCTAGTTTACTATTCTTCACTATGTGTCTCGTAGAGCACATCAAATCTTCATCTTTTCTGCATTCCTGGTTGATTTTCCTTTGGATGTCTATTTAAATAACTTTGTATCTAATATAATGTAATAAATTCATCTCAAATTTTCTTCCAATCTATCACACACTCAAGTTACTAAGATTTTCTTTATTGACTTGGTTCATCCCATACGTAACTATTTTACCTATTTGAGCAATCCAATCATAGGTATAACTAATTTGAGACATGTAAATAATCTAGTTTCCAATAATGATAACATAGGAATGATGATCTACCCAATAATTTCATCCACTCCTGCTACACAACACTATCATCATGTCAATAGAAGCAATCTTGTAGGAAACCTTGATGCAAGTTGATCATCCACTAATTACAAATTTACTTTGGAAATCCAATTTTAGCATGAACTCGATTTTTCCAAAACAATATTTCCAAAGGGATTTTTATTATAATTTTCTACTAGATAAAGTCAATAAAGATCATTCCCAACCATATTCCAAAGGCCTTAGTAAGATTTTCATGGAAATCAATTCCATCATTGAACTCTACATTGGTCATGGTAAAGGAAACCTCCATAAGATCTTGTTATATAAGAATTTTCTTACACAAATCTCTATGAAAAATTGAACCCTACAAGGGACCAATTGAATGAATGAAGAACATTTTACTTCTCTTGGGATGGCTCTTAAGATTTGAAAACTTGTACATAGAATCAAACATTAGCCTAGGTGATGGTAGGAATTCCTTTTGATAATTAAGATCCTTTTAGTTTATTTGATTGCATTAAAATAATAATAGGATTACATAAAGTGAAAAGGCTCCATAGAGACTCTATCTCCAAATATATGTCATACATGACCTTATATCAAGAAAATTCATTTGTTTTTAACTACTATCCTTCTAAGCACTACTCATTTATACTAACTATGAATTAAATTTACAAAGCTCATAAATTTCTTCAATAATTGGGCCACGTCTTTAATCCACTAAATTTAGTAGTCAATTAGGAAATTAAATGGTGATAACACTACTAGGAATTGTCTTGTGAGTGTTGCATAGAGAGTGACTAGTTATTCAATGTCGGAAGTGACCAACTATGGTTGCATCTTCTTCTTCTAAACTGCTTTCTTTGCATATAGTTTCTATTATTTCTTCTATGTATAGATTGGCATTCATTTTTATAGCCAATTCTTTTCTTCTCTTCAAAGAGTTAGTGAGTTGCTCCTTGATTTTCTTGACTTACTCCATAGCCATATGTAGATCAAGTTTTTCATTCTCTCAATATCTTTCACTAACTTGTACACTTCCACTACTTAGATCTTTACTCTCAAGTTGTTAAGCCTCTAATAGGAGAACCAAGATATGATACCAATTGTTGGAAATGTAATGACAAACAAGTGACTGGGGGGGATTAGGAATCACTTAAAATGTTCACACTTAGAATACTTCACCTTTACTTCATTAGATCATCTAATCTACTTTCATGTATGAACATAAATAAATCAACACCATAATACATTTGACACAATATTTGGTAACCCAAAAGTTGTCCAACAAGGAGATAAAATTGGGGTGGGGTTGACCCAAACAATGCTTCACTATAATAGTAATAAAGTTGGCTTGTTAGGGCTTACAAATGATCACTTCTATTGATCTACTCTATTAGGAGTATGAAGGACTATTAGGTCCACCTTGTGAAAGGATTTTACAATACAATGAAGTATGTACTCAATTAAGAGATTCAAAAAAGTACTATTAGGTCCATCTAGTTTGAGGATTTGACTGATGCACCTATTAGGATGAATTGAAAGGTTGATCTTTGCTTTGGAATTTTGTTTTTTGAAATAGATCCTTTGCATAATGTAATCACCTGACTATGATAGATATGTCTTTGTTTTTCCCTTTATACTAGTTTGTAGCCTTCTTACTCAATCTAATCCATATTCACTTTTTATCTTCACATGTTCATGTATTTGAAATATCTTCTTTCTTAGATGAACTAATTTTTCTTCCATATATCAATCAAATGATAACTTCATACCAAGTTGGCTCACCCAAGAAATATCTTCATAATAACCAAATTATACCTTTGAGTTGGCCTAATGTTGATGCTTGAGTCTCACATTGCATTTTGGTTTTATTTTGATGCTTGAGTAATACAGTCATGAGCTTAGTTGATACTTGGGAACTTGTGTGACATTGGATGAATGGGTAACACTTTGGCACTCAAGTGATACTGAAGCATACTAACTTGAATTGGTAGCTTAGTTTATATGGAGAGCTTGGTGAGTATTGTGAGCTTGGTTCACATAGGGAACTTGACTCACATTGATAACACTAATAACTTAGTTTATAATATTGGCTTGGTTAATCCCAATATATCCTTGAATTTCTCAGGCTACACTAAAACATGTTGTCTAATGGAAAGCTTAATTGCAATATTAACTGGCCTTCCTAGATAACTTAAGTATTTTGTAACTAATTGATAATATGTCTTACCATAGGGTCAACAATCTCCCCCTTCAACATTAGTGACAAAAACACTTATATTGTGTAGTTCTATCAGCAATCCAAAACTTTTTAATCAAAAAATTCCTATGCAACTCCCTCTTTCTAGGTGCTTGGTTTTGTAACTCAATTTGAACTGACAATTATAGCTCTGTAACAACTAAATTTAATTTTGGGTTTTTCAAAAAAAAAAATGTTTATCTATACATCTAATCATTTTCTTCATACAAATTTCCTTTACACATATTCCTCTACATTTTTCTCTATATTTTTCCTCTTAAATAGTCTTTACTATATTTTCCCCCTTGTTTTTGTTACAAATTTCATAAACATATATGTACAATATTATACCAAATTATTGAGGAAATCATGATGCACTTTCAAAATTAAAGACATAGTTTTATCCCATTTTCTTGCAATAACTTCAAAATGTGCAATTCAATATGAAGTTTAGTTGATAACTCCATCATGAGATCTACAACTAAGAAGTTTGTGTCATGAACTAGTGTCTTTGCATATGCAAGGTGTTTTTGCATCACATACATGCAAGGAAGTATCATACTTTGAAGATCTAATACAATTTCCCTAATTTTGGTTTCCTCCCTTAGTACTTTTTCTTGCAAATCTGTCAAAAACCTAACCTTCACAAAATTATTAGAGTTGGAACTTGGGTCAAGTGCTAACTGACTAGTACTGGTCTTCAAGTCTTAATCAATCTTAGTCAATTTATCCTTTATTTCTTTTTTGAAAATTGAAATATCATAGAATTTTTTAAATAAGGAGACAACATTATTTACAACTCCCTCTAATGTACCGAGTGGACAATTTCACTTGATCAATGGCAATTTTTTTTGCTACATTCTCCAAAAATTTATTTTCAAATTTTCTTTCTGCTCTTTATAGAAGTTTATGTTGTCCATCCATATCCTTATTGAACTAATGTATAATATCAGTTAATTTCTCAGTAATAGGGGCCTTATTATTTACCTCAATTTGCATTATATCAAAAAATATGTTCTTGATGTCTTCAAGAACCTTTCCTCTATCCCTTTCAGCTTTTAATTTCCTTGGTTGTGCTCTTTTCCTCCATATCTCACTCAAAATCTCCACCTATTTAGAAGAGAGGTTGGATTGATCTTGATTTAGAATCACAATCTCAATATCAAGGTCAATCTAATTAGAATTATTTTATTTTTCCTTTCCCTTGGCACTTGTAGAAACTATGATTTCATTTCCTTTGTCTCCATCCTTCTTCTCTTGTCCACTCGATTGACTCTTAGATTCTCCTTCACTCCCTTTGTTAACCTTGTCTTCATCCTTCTCTAATTTTAGCTTGGTTAAGCCTATCCCATAGGTAGTCAAAGACTACTACTCAGTTGCTACTTGGGTGGATGCAAGACTTTATTTCTCCTTCTTTGTCTTCTCTATTCTTGATGAAGCAATGGCTTAGCTTGGAGTGGATAGTAGAAAGGAAATCACAGTAGCTTTCATCATTTTTGTATTTAACTCTTCTATAGTTTGTACATCTAGCTCTTCATCTTTTCTATCTTATTCTCTTCCTCAAAAATGGTTTTCCACAACTTTGTTGTGAATTGAACAACCTATTCAATATTATTAGACAAAATTTGAAATGCCTTGAATCTAGGAGTTTTCTTGTTTTCATGCTTTTTCATGGCCTCCCTAATTTCTTCTTTTGTAAAGTGTGGTATGATACTCTTCAAAGGTTGTTCTCTTATGCTTGTCTCTATTTTTACAATATTGGTCCATCTTTATGTTACAGCCTTGAGTAGGACTTCTAGAGCTTGGCTCTTTAGCTCATTTAGATCATATTTCCATTTAGCCATATTTTCAACCAAAACATCCTATATTTTTTTCTGCTCATCCTTGCCTCTAGATTCATATCTAATATACTTGAATCCTACCATGCCACTTCATTCCCTCAATCTTTTCAATTTCTTCTCAAAGGTTAGTGGGGGCTTCTTTAGTTGAATGATATGAGTGTTTTCTTCCTCTTCATCATCATCATCCTGAAGCTTCAATTTTCTTTTTGATTTCCTTATAGTGATGATCATAGGGGTAGCTACCTTCTTAGGTGTAGCTTTCTTTGGTGATGTTTTGATCACTTTCCCCTTCTTCTTTGGAGGTCCTTCTTCATATTTTTCCTCTTCTTCTTCTTCCTCGTCTTCTACTTTTCCCTCTATGAGAATAAGAGGGTCATCGTTCTTATCTAATTTCTTCTTGATGGTTTCTATCCTCTTTTTTTCTCTCTTCCAAACATGAGGAATCTCTATTTCTAGAGACATCCTAGTTTTTGCCTCTTCATATGTACCAAAATATGGTGCTTTAGAGTTAGTTGGCTCATTCAAAAGAGCCTCTATGATATCCTTGGTGTCATCAATGTTTACTTCATATCCCAAGGTTTTACCTAGGTTGTCCTATATATAACTGCTTGAAGGTGAGTGTTATCATAGTTAAATAGGAAGCAAATGTCTTGTGCATACTACTGAACTAGTTGTTGAGGAATTATGAACCTATTATACATCTTCTTTTTTTATATGTTCAAAATATGCATCCATTATACAACAAAAATTTGCTCCCAATTCATTTATGAAATCATCGATCTGGTATATTATTGGTCTATCCTTACTCTAGACCACACTTTCCTTAGATGGAAAGAACTTTTTCACATAGAAACATAAATATACAAGAGATCCAAACTTACACACAATTTTCTCCAATACTTGAATGCTCTCCATGTTTTTTCCTAGTTGGCTTAGCTGTAACTCGGCAAGGTCGCAGGATAAATTATTCTTCACCACTTTATATGCCAATTCAACTACCTAACAGGGAACATTGTTTGGCCTACTTCAACTATAGATCTTGTGAGCTATGACATGAATCCCAAATTTGATTTCTATGTGAATTATGTTGTTTAGTTTCATTCTTCTACCATCCCATTATGCTAGGGTTTTCTTATCAATCTCACCACAAGCTAGTATTTTATTTTTCTTATGTCTATCTAACATTGGGTAGCTTGTAATTCAATGAATCATCTTCTTGGTGATCTTCACAAGTTTCTCAAGCTAGAAGGACATGTCATGAACCCTATTGATAATGTATCTGATCCATTTCACTTGGAAATTTTGTGGCATATACAAGGCATGTGTCAAACCCTTGACTTCTAGATATTTATGCTCAAGATTTAGAACTCCATTCTCAAATAGTGCATTGTATGCCTCATTCATCTCAAATGAAATTAACTCCTAAAATATGCAATGATAAAATGATCTAAAGTCATTTATCAATATTACCTTAGGAGGAATGACTGAGTGGGCTCCCAATGGATATTTATGCTCACAAATTGCATTATAGAGCTTGAATTTTGGCACCTTGCATACTATATTCTTCAACAACATCTTAGAACCCTTCTTTGCCTTCGCACTAGAACTAGATGCCATAATGCTTGGTGAATGAATAATCTACAATGACACATAACCTTTCCTACAACTTTGCTTCTCATAACAATTTTCTCTTGATCACGTGTGGGCTCAAAAATGATATGCACAAATTGAATTATGAATGCAAGGTGAAAGAATAAACCCTCAATTTTTCCTTTTATAAAAAAAATAAAATTTTAAGGCCTTGTTAATGCATCATACAATGGTAGGTGAAACATCAAGGTCTTTGAATCATTAGCTCGGCATGGACTTATTATCAAAAAACTTGGTTATAACTCATTTAAAACATAGTTCCATTGCTTAACCTTGTGCATCTAAATATGCAAGTTTGAATTGTTCTCTCTTTCATATTTGGAACTAATGTAGAATCTTCCTTGAATTCTTAGTTTTAGCCATCTTCTTGACTTTCTTAGTTGGATGTGGGTGCTTAACCCAACTCATTGGATTGGACTATAATAGCTTCATTGTCTTTACTTGTGTTTTCCTCTAATTTCCTTACCCATTTCTAAGTCATCTAAGTTCTGATCTCTTCAACCTTTTTTTTGTCTTTATTTTCCTTACTAGAATTTTGTGTACCTCTATCCATATAGTTTCTTTCCAAATGACCTATCTTTTTGCATACATAAAGCCTCACATTAGTATTTATTTTCTTGAAATGATTTCTTATACAATTTCTCCAATGTAACCATATTCTCCACATAGATGACATATTCCTCATGTGTGTTGGAATTACAATAGGAAAGGTAAACTCTTGGGGGGTGTTGAATTAGTGCTTTAAACTTTAACCCATAAAACTATTCACCATACATCCATCTCATAGTTTAATAATTTTTTGGCAATATGTCCAATCAATTAGATAAGGTAAGTTATGGTTGTCATTTATGGCAACATAAATTTTTTTCAGATTAGTCATGTTCACTTCTGAAGGAAAATTGTGTAAGTATCAGACGGTATTATAGTAACAGGACAAATTTGATGATAGAAAAATATTCCCTTGAAATATTCTCTTGCACAATTGACCAGAGATGCATGATGTCATAATGATGATGTATACCAGTGTGCATGTATGTACAGTCAATTGAGTTTGAGTAATGAAGGAATTAGTGATCTAGTATTGATACAGCATAGAACAGAGCATATTAGCAGAATGTGTTAAATAACTTGGTTTATTATTTAAGCTATAATTTCTTGTTGAGCCAACTCTATTGATGTTATGTGAGCTAAATAAGGAATAATTTACTAACATGTTTTGTATAATTAAAGAACTTCATTTACAAAGTTTAAAAAAAAATAGATGACAGATATGATGATAATGATATGTGATCAATGATTGCGAAGTTGATATGATCTTGTGAAATGAGAGTAACAAGTGAATGTGACTTTGTGATATATGATATGAAGCATTTTTATGCTATATGTGATGTAGATTAAGTTGTGTGTAGTCACTCTTGTATGAAGAATTGTCAATTAGAAGATTTGTGAAGTACAACAAGTATCTTAGAACTATATGTATACTTATTTCCTAAAGAACTCATTGTATAGTTGCATGTTAGGGTAGTGGGCTCTTCTTGTACATATTTGTATATGATCAACCAATTCTAACAGGGTTGAGGCTTCTAACAAGGCCTAGTCTCTTAATAGGGACTTGAGACACTATACATTCTTCATAGACGCTTGATAGGGTCAATATCCTTAACCGGATTCTTTATATAGTGAATCATCTTGTGGATTTCAACCCCTCTAGGATTTTCCATTGACAAGGGTTTCCCTAGTTAACAAAATATGGTGTTATGATCTCTCTTTGTGAATCGTTATTTATATTGTTTAGTATTATTGGTTTACTTTCTTATGCATGCGGTAAAGTAATTAAAAATATTCAATTGTGGGCAAAAAGATTGAAAATACTAATTCACCCCCCCCACCCCCCCCCCCCCCCTCTCTCAGTATTATCTATTTCTAATAATTGGTATCAGATCTTAGTTATTTAAAAAAGGATTAATAGCTTGAATAAGATCCCTATGGATATTAGGTAATTGAATAAGAATCTTGAAGAAGCACTTGAAAAGATTGATCTTCTCACTGATGAAAGAGATGGCCTAAAAGATAGATACAAGGATGCAAAAGCCTACATTGGTGAATTAAAGGAAAAAATGGATGACCTAAAATAGAAAGGACCTAATAATCATAATAGTGATGAAGACATTGAAGATTTGAAGAAAGAAAATGAGATCCTAAAACATGAGTTAAAAATAGTTGAACTTAAGCTAAGTCTTGAGAAAAATGGAGGAAAGAATAACTCTGAAGTGAAAGCTAAAAATGCAAATCTGAGATCCCAGTTAAGCAAGGTAACATCTAAATTGGAATTTATTAAGTTAGAGTATGCAAAATTAGAAAAATACAACACCATTGTGAAAGGTGAGTTAGTAAAAACCAAGCAACAACTTGAAAAATTATATACCGACAGTGATAAGATTGAAGAACAAATATGTGCACAAAGACCTAGTTATGACAAGATTGGACTTGGATTCTTTCTTGGTCAATCCATCGAGACATTTGTTGAAAGAAAAGAACCTATTACTCTTCAAGTCAATAAGGATCTAAGAAAGAGAGATAATACATCTAAAGACAAAGAGAATCTCACCCATTTTGAGAAAGATAAAGAATCTAATCAAGATATGGACAAGAAAAGAAAGGAATCTAAAGACATTGAAGATGATTGCAAAGGTAAGTCCTTCAAACCTATTTCATAATTTTATTGTCATAGTTGTCATGGCTATGGTCATTATGTAGTAGATTGTAAGAAACCTAAATTTGATAGTGATAATGCAAATAGTAAGATGCATAGGAACAATAACCATGTAGGAAATAGAAGAAGATCTCACAACAATGAAAGTCGAGAAAGATGACAATTTGTTTGATACAGATGCAAAAATCTTGGACACATTGCAAGGAATTACAAAACACCTAATGATAAGCTAAATGAATAGAAAAGAGATGTACATGTATGTCAGTTATGAAATAAATTTGGACACACAATGAGGTTTTGCAGAATGGACAGAAGAGACCTAAACAGGAATCAAAATTATAGAAGGAACAATAGAAGAAATGATGATAGTTTGAAGAAAGAAATGAAGGAGTAGACAAATGAATTAAAAGAATCATTTGTAAAGGAAAAGGAACTAGAAAGCTCTCATACAATTCCAGAAGATGTACCTGACCAGACAATGAAGTCACTTATTGTTTGTGACTCTTCTTACTAGAATTAAGCATTCTTAGTGAAATAGAGTATCAGTTTTTGATAACTGATGCTAGATGAAGTATCAAAGGTGCGCAATTGATAGTATGAAGTAGACATTGAAAGAATTCTATAGTGAAGTGTGCATTTCCTAATAAGGTCAAGATGAGGATATATAAGAAGATTAAACTCTCTTTTGCACAAAGATAGTATACTAAACTATTGGCCAACATGCATTTAATGTAAAGTACAGATTGTGAAAGATTTAAAGGATGCAAACTAGCTTGCATACATCATTTTCTTATATGAAGCTTGTGTGCAAGATTGAAGCAAGATTTGGAGAATTTAAGAGGCATGCAATCATGTGAAGTTGTCAGAAACCCTAGTACACAAAATTGAGGTATTTTCTAAATTATTGAGCATAATCTTTCAAGAATGGCAAGACAAGAAGTTTATAATGTGAGCAATAGGCCTAGGTAAAATTTCAAGAAACACCCATTTGTTTCTTTACTTGATGACCCTATCAAAGCATTTTTGTAGGTTCCAAAAAAAGTTCTTCACATCAAGGATATCAAAGGATATATCCATTGTAAAATTAAAAGCATAGGTAACTCAAAGATTCATAAGGAATTGGAAAAGATATGCAATAATGACTTGTCATTGAAACCTGAACATAGATACCTAGAATGACTTAACCTAGCTAAGCATATGTTCTACATGGATTTTGATAACAACAAATGGACAAGGATAATTATGAGCAGAGTACATGATGATTTTCTATGGTTGGGAGATTTTATTGTGTGTATTGACAATGACCTAATTCACAAGGTCACAGGTCTAAGAAACGAGGGAAGTAATCTGGTAAACATTAAGAATGTGTGCAAACTAGTTGAGGCAAATCTCAACACATATCTTGATGGGAGAAAAATGAAAGTCAACTCAATTCAAGATGATGGAGTAAGACTCATCTGCAAGGTTTTGGGATACAAGTACAATCATGGATCTAGGATAGATTCAATCCTTGTAGGATTTCTTCATATAGCTTACTTGGCAATAAAAGGTGAAGAGGTCAATATGTGCGACATTATCAGAACACAATTGTTGGACAACATATCTAGATTCAAGAAATCAAGGAATGCAGATTTTAGATTTGAATCCCTATTAACACATATATTATTCTATGCTACTAAGAAGTTCCATAGAATCTTAGTTTCGAATGAAAATGAGTGCACAATGCAGCTAATCACTCGAGCATATAGGTTAAGACCCAAGGTAGTCAAGGACAATGATATTGACAGAGTAATGAAATCCTTCTAAGCTAAAATGAAGCAAATGTATAGGACACCTCCTGTACTAGTAGAAAATTATAAGGATGAATTGTGTTTTATGGTTGAGATAGATTTCACATGTATGGAGGTAGTAGTTCCTCCAGTAAAATTCATTGAACTAATGGGATACAAGACAAGTGAAGAATTGATTGAAGGATATGTGTAGATAATCTTTCATTCTAAAGCTAAATTTAATTATCCTTGATGGGGTACTAACATTAAGAATATGAGAGAAGTTAAGACTAGTCAAGCAATACAAGATTCCAAGAAAAAGGTTGATAAGGTGATTGATTCCATTTTGAAGGAATTTGGAATGTCTAGAAAGACATTTGATGAGGTAAAGCAAATAGCTATGGAAATGAAGGCTAGTGACCAATTTGAGCTTTTGACCCCTACACCCATTGTAGTGGTAGGACCTACTAAAGAGGTCACAATTTCCTTAAAAAGTGTGCAAACTCCTACTGTGGCTTATGCAGTAGTTTTGCAACAACAACCTCTCAAGAAATTGGTAAGATAAAAGAAGTACCTGCTACAAGAAAGTGTATAAGGACCATAACCCCTCCTAAAAGGAGAGTGATATAGACTACAAGTGGCCCAATAAAATAGAGAAGAACTCTACATATTAGCTCATCTAAATCTAAGGAAGAAATTGGTGATAGACTAGTTGAAGCAGCTAATCAGGCAGCTAAGACATCAACAAGATGAAAAGCATGGAAGCCTAAGGTAGAAAATCTTAACATGAAAATCATTAATGATAATAATTTTGTACAATTGAATAAGTATTATGATTTGTATAATAATATGGATAGGAGATAGCTATAAAATGTTATAGTTAGGAATATGATCTTAAAAGATAAGAGGTTTGATAGTATAAAAGGCCAGATACCTGAAGATTTATATAATAGATTGAGAAATAGAAAGAGCAGAGTTGTAGAAGAAGATAAACAAATAAGAATGAATATGGTGAGAAAGTTATCTTTTGTAAAGAATGAGGAAGAAATAATAGAAATTTTGAAAGGTATAGCACCATTGTTAAGACATAAAAAGAGATGCATCCTTCTCATGGGAGGAAATTATGAAGTTAATAAGGAAACTCAAGAGGCTATAGTTTCATACATGTCTACTATGCTTAAGATAAGTGTGTAGGCAAAGGAGGCAAGCCAAATGCCCAAAGAAAGTGCATAGCCAAAGGAAGCAAGCCAAACACCTGAGGAGTGTGCATAGACAAAGGAAGCTAGTCCTACAACATGCAGTCCTTCTCACAATTTTGAACCAACAGCTACACCAATTTCTTCACCACATATTACTATGGGTAGTGAATATATGCAAATAGATAACACCAAGGTGATAGTTGAAAAAACAAAGGATCCTTTCAAGGATTTTGGTACTAGCATTGTTGACAATATTGTAGACTATATCAACCCTGATGAAGAAGAGGATCAGGAGACTATGAAAGAAGATGTACAGAAGATTGAGACCTCAAATGTACCCTTAACACCAGCAGTAGTAACACCATCTACTTAAGGAGCAGAAGTAATAGCAGTGGTAGTAGCAATTTCCACACCTCCTACCCAAGAAATAGTGATCGTAGTTCAATCTAATGAAGAAGATAAAGTGAAGAGTCTTATATCTTCTTTGAGAAAACTTCTTGAGAAGAAGAAATCAGTCAAGTCAATTAAGAAGACTTTGACTTCAATTTTGGACAGAATGGAGAAGGTAGTAAGTCGTGTTGACACCCTAGTAGGCATTCAATAGCACGCAAAAATTTTGTGCAAAGCCTTTGATAATGAATACACAACACTCTCTAATGTGGCTAAATTCAAGCACAAATAGAGCATAATGGTAAACTTCTAAATATAGAAATGTGGCTACAATTCAAGCACTAATGTAAGAAATGATATAGAAACCCTGAATATATGTATTAAAGCATTGAGGCAATGTATAGAGGAAGGAAAATGGGCTCATGCTAAGTGCAACTTAGCATACATTCATCTCCAAGAATTTGATGAGAAGATCAAGGATAAAGTGACTAAGCTTCAAACAGTCACTGACAACTTTTTGAAGCAGAATTAGAACATAGACACCATTGAGCACACAATGTAGATGCTTCATGATAGTATAAGGGAAATCCAAGTAGAAAAAGAGAAAACTCTAAAGAGATTCACTCTTCTAAGACAACACTTGTTCCCACAAGTAACATTGTTGGAAAATCAATTGGTAAAATGCTTGTTAGCAAAATCGTCATATGACAAGTTTGTGGCTATAGACTTGAATGTAGAAAAATTGGCTGCATATGCTTTATGTGCACTTATCAGTGTATTTGATGCACTAAAGGATAGTTGGAAGAAACACTTTGCACAATTGAAGACTAATTTCAGCAATTGCTTTTCCAAGTTTTGATGCAACTACCAGATTTTTGACAATCTTTTTTTTTATATCTTTGTCATTGATGTCAAAGGGGGAGATATATGGAAAATTGTAATTGTAAGGGGGAGAAATAAGTTTTAATAGGAGTTATAAGGGATTTAACCTTTTCATAACATGAATATAATGTTTTCTTTCTATATTATGGCTATTTGTTTTGATTGGTATGATAGCATGTTTGGAACTTAGCTAATTTTCCCAAAATGTTGTCATCAATGCCAAAGGGGGTGATTTTTGGAAATATGTCCAATCAAATAGATAAGGTAAGTTATGGTTTTCATTTATGGCAACATAATTGTTTTACAAATTAGTCATGTTCACTTGTGAAGAAAAATTATCTAAGTATCAGACATTGTTACAGTAGCAAGACAAATTTGATGGTAGCAAAATATTTCCTTGGAATATTCTCTTATGCAATTGATTAGAGATGCATGATGTCATAATGATTATGTATACCAATGTGTGTCTTTGTACAGTCAACCAAGTTTGAGTTATGAAGGAATTAGTAATCTAGTATTGATATAGCGTGGAACACAGTATATCAACAAAATGTGTTAAACAACTTGGTTTATTATTTTAAATTATAACTTCTTGTTGAGCCAACTCTAATGATGTTATGTGAGCTGACTAAGGAAGAATTTACTAACATGTTTTGTATAAGTAAAAAACTTCATTTGCGAAGTTAAAAAAAAAGAGATGAGAGATATGATGATAATGATATGTGATCAGTGATTCTGAAGTTGATATGATCTTGTGAAATGAGAGAAACAAGTGAATGTGACTTTGTGATATATGATGCAAAGAATATTATGCTAGATGTGATGTAGATTAAGTTGTGTGCAGTCACTCTTATATGAAGAATTTTTAATCAGAAGATTTGTGATGTATAGCAAGTATCTCAGAACTATATGTATACTTATTTCCTAAAGAACTCATTGTATAGTTGCATGTTAGAGTAGTGGGATCTTCTTGGACACATTTGTATATGATCCAAAAACTTGAAGCAACTACTAATAGGGTTGAGGCTTCTAACAAGGCCTAGTCTCCTAACAGGGACTCAAGACACTATACATTCTTCATAGACTCCTAGCAAGGTCAATATCCTTAATGGATTCTTTATATAATAAATCATCTTGTGTTTTTCATCCCCACTGGGGTTTTCCCTTGACTAGGGTTTCCCTAGTTAAAAAAATATGGTTTTATGATCTCTCTTTGTGTATGGTTGTTTATACTATTCAGTAATATTGGTTTACTTTCTTATGCATGTGGTAAAGTAATTAATAATATTTAGTTGTAGGCAAAAAAATTGAAAATATTGATTCATTGCCCCTCTCAGTATTATCTATTTCTAACATAAGTAAAGTAAAATACCATGTAAAGCATATTCATCTAAAGTATGTAAAAAAGTAAGCATTCACCCATATATGACACAAAATATGATTACCCAAAAACCCTCCAATGCAAAGGTAAAACTAGGTTGGGGATAACACCCACAAATCTTCACTACTGCAGTAATAAAGTTTATCTAATGAAGGTTACAATGTTTGATCATGATCAACCCTATGAAAGGTCTACCCTATTAAAAACTTACAAATACTATTAGGTCTTACCCTATTAAAGGATTTCAATACCCTATTAGTCATGTGCCTGATTAAAGGACTTCAACTCATAATTAAGTAAGCACCTTGTTAGAGGATTTTAATACGGCCTGTTAGGTCTACTCTACTAAGAGATTTGACTGATTCACCTATTATAATGTCTCAGCAATGATCCTATGATTAGTACTTTGTTGCTTGATATCTGAACACCTCTATACTAATGTGTGCTTGATCCTTCCTAATCAAATGTCTCTCTATTATTCATTGTTTCCTTCCTCTATTCTCCTTTAACTAATTATGTAATGTATTTCAGATCATAATACCTTGGTCATCATGAATGTCCTATTTGCACATGCAAATTCTCCTTCTCTTTCCTTCTCTACACATATAACATTTAGGGTTTTTGCCTACTTAAGAAGACCTAGGTAACTTAGGATTAGGTATGAATCAATAGCTATGATAAATCCATATTGCTACTTGAACCTTCTCTTTATCTGATTGGATGCATATAATACATAGGGATTCACATATAAGATTTTTCCTTATCAACAAAAGATTGTAACTCAATCCTTAAGTTGCACCAAAAATGATTTACATAGTAGTTTGTGTCAATACAAACAACTATGTCAAAACTATGTTACTCAGCATCTGAAGTCCTTGGTGCTCAACACTAACTGTGACTTCAATATTGTCACTCGGCATCTAAATGACTCAACATGCACTGCTTGCACAATACTTGAATCACTCAGCACATACTATCTTCTCGATACTTGAGTGACTTGGCATACGAATGACTCGGCACTCACTATTTACTTAGCATGCTCTAACTTATATGTTGTGCTCCGCATATGTTACTTATTTGGCATGAACTAAGTAAATGACATAAGTATATAGAAACTCACTTATCAAAACCAATCTAAGATTAACAATCTCTCACTTTGACATGAGTTTCAAAAACACTTGGCCATACATTAATAATCTTATTCTTACAAGCATAACATGGATTTCTATTCGCTTCCTATATAAAAATTTGAAATATCAAAATTTTGCAACATGACTTATACCTCAACATTTCATAACTCCCCCTAAGTTATTTAATCCATTCTATACTATACTCTATATCAAAATATTACTCTTTCTGAGTAGATTTTCATCAACTGATACTCTTTCTATGTTCCTATCTAAACTAATTTTTGTGTTTTGTTGTTCTCTTTCTCCTTATTTGTTTCTTAATCCCCCTTGGGTATAGATATCTCTATGTTCTGCTTGTTTTCTTTGCTGCCCCATTGCTCTTATTCCCCCTTTTTGATACTGATGTCAATAGTTATACACCTATAGTGTATTTGTCCAAAAATAATTTATGGACCTCAAGTATAATTTTAAGAGTGGCATATCAATTATCACAATCTACCTCCAAAGGCTTAATTTGGATGGCCAACTCAGCAACAAGGTGGACTAAGCTATCTAGTGTAGAAAGATTGGGGTCTTTCTTCATAAGTGTTTCTACATAGCCTATCTCCTTGTGTAAAATCTCCATGTGAGGAGTCAATGTCGATTGGATGCTAATCATTTTAGCCTTGGTGTTGGCTTCATCTACTTGTAATGATGCTAACTGACTCTAGAATTGCAAGAGATTCCTAAAGTGTTTCTCAATTTGAGTTGGAGACTTGGGCAATGTTGTACCAGATGACTACATTTGGGTCTCCAAACTTAGGGTGTGATTCCTTACCTCTTGTGTGAAGAGTGTAGGATTACGCAGTTTGGTGTATAGAGAGAAAATGTTCTCTAATATCTTCTTCACACTCTCTATCTTGGTTGCTAGCTCAACCTGTGTCAATGCAATACCACTAGATATCTTCTCATTTACCTTGTTTTGAAACTTCTTTTTAGACCATTCTAATATTTTTACATTAGTATCTAGGACAATGTCACTAACTCTTTCCACTATATTGGTTATTTTTTCAATGATGGGCTTTATTTCATCTGGAGTAGGCAGACTAAATGCATCTAAGAAGATCTCTTTGATATCAATCAAATCTCACTTCTACCTATGCTTCCTTCTAAGTAGTTCTTGATTTTTATTCTTTGTTAGGGTCTCTTGTAGTATGCCCATCTACTCAATAACATTTTTTGCCAAATCAAATTTAGGCAATACAATCTCTAAATCTAGGATAATATCTCCATAAGTAATTACCTTTTCTACCTTAGATGAGCAAGGTATCATCACTAATAATTGTAATGGAGTTACCTCTATGTTCAGCCTCTAAAGAGCTTGATTGGAAGGAGTACCAAATTCTAGAAATGTCACTAGTGCTTAGATTCCTAATAGCTCCTTTAGCTTGGGTGTCAAACTTTTCTCTTTAAACTTTCCCTTTTCTACCTCTATGGTTTCAGTTGCACCTTGATCTTGTGTTGGAGGTGTAGGTGTCTCTACATAACCTATTTGGCTATGAGTCCCATAATTATTTAGTGTCTCCACCTTATCTTCTCCAACTATCACAACCTTATCATTTTTAGTATCTTGTTCAATTTTTTAGACTGGAGTGTCTTGCATGAGTGTACTAACAATGAAACCTATTGTATCCTTCCTTTGATATACAACTATAGGTTGTGAAGGTTGTAGAGTTATAACTTGAGGAGTGATTATATTTGTTTCTTGTGTTTTCACTTCCTATCCTACAGTTATAGTCTCTATCTTTTGAATTTCATCCACACTTACTAGTATAGGTTGTCACATAATTTGGCCTAGAAAGTGGATCGGATAAGCATCCTTTGCAAATCTTCCTTTGTAAGGGGATTGAGGTTCTAAGTGGTAGTATCAGAAACATCCTTTACTTTGACAGTTTCAATGTTCACATTTGTCACCTGTGGAGGGTTGACATTCTATATTTGTGTCTCTTGTACACTCTATTCTATTTGTTGCTCTTCCTCAACTAGTGCTTAGTTATTAATATTCATATCAGTGTCTCCCTTAACTATACCTTATTTTTTATCATCTTCTTCATCCTCTCCTATCTCAATAGGTGTCTAGCTAGCTTCATTTGATGTTGACAGTCCATATGTTATCTTCCACATTTGTTTGGACTTTTGTACAACATCCTCTATATTGTTTTTCAATATGCTAAATACCCTATACTTTGGTACAAATCTTATAGCATATTTCTTAATGGCTTTAGACATTTTAGCCTTACTAAGTTCTAGCATAACTTTAGCAAGGGTTGTCTCTCTAATTTTTCTCTTAGTTTCTAAACAATAATGGCATTTTTGGTCAACTCTATCACATAAACTTTTAGGTATGGATTTGGCAAGTTCTAGAGGAGTTTTTTTAAATATAGCCATCATAGCATATACTACCTCTTCTACTTGGTTCTTCTCAATATTTTCAAGATTATCAAACTCAATGTGAGAGAAACCTAGTGAATCGTCATTATTTCTAACATTCTCACATAAATTGTCTAGATTTGAGGAGGTAATGTGACTCACCACTTGTAATTGGCTATTGCCATCTGATTCAGTCATCTCCTCATTAGATTCAACTTGGGAAACATACTTTCTCCTCAATCTCTTATGTGCTCTAGTTTCCTTCTCTTTAGGCTTGGATACTTATTTAGCCTTCTATGTAGTGACTCTTTTACTAGCCCTTGTGGTAAGTGTTGTACGTCTGGGCTGATTAGGTTTTACAACCTTCTTTAGTTTGCTCACTATTTGAGTCTTTTCCTTTCTTTTCTTCTTATCAGTAGTTATAAGTGCTTTACAGGCTTCTTCTTCCTTGGCACCTTCTATAGTTTCTACTTCCTCCTCTTTTTGATCTTCTCCCTAACCTTGTGTCAATGCCAATGGTTCTTGAGCCTATGTGTCCTCTTCTTCTTCTTCTTCTTCTTCTTCTTCTTCTTCCTCTTCTTCTTACATAGCTCCATAAAAATTCTCTTTCAATTTTTTCACCAATTTGTTCTTCTTTATAATCATGGAAGCAGTCTTCAATTCCATAGTGATCTTTGATTTGACCAAGTCATAATTACCAAATGCTTTGGCTTCCTTATCCACTTCTTTTGCAAGTAATGTTTTAATTGATGAAAAGGCCTAATCAAAATTAATTTCACAACCTAATGACCTTATCCATCTCACCCTAGGAATGTTTTCTTGTACATAAGTGAAATTGGTATCAACTAGGAAGAAAATATCATCAAAACATTCCTCCACTAGTGAGACTAGTATCCTTAATCTCTTCTTCATTGATTGCTTAAAATCTTCAAAATAACTAGTCATCACTGACTCAAAGTTATCACCCAATTGCTCAATAAGTTATCCTATTTGAACTATAATTTATCTATTAACCTTCCATGCAACCTTACCAAAAGTAGGAAATGTATTCTACACATAAAAGAAAATACATACCAGAATAAATCTAAATTTACACTATGCACTCTTGGTTTTCCTTATGACTCCCAAATTCTCAATCAATTGTTGCAACTACAACTCGGCAAGATCATAAGTATGATCCTTCTTCAAAATTTTATAGCCCATATCCACTACAATGCAAGGTACATTATTTAATCTACTAGACTGATAAAACTTATGTGCTATTAGCCTCACTACAAAAGCTATTAGGGGATCTATGATAGTATCAATGATTATTCCCCTTTTATTCCATAAAGCCCCTATGTTCTTTTCACTAATTTCCTTTGATTCACTTCTCATGGTCTTTGGTTGATTTAGGGTTGGATACCCCATTACCCTTTGAACAATCTTCTTTTTGATTTTTACTAGCCCATTTTCTAACCATATAGAGCTATCATGAATTTTTCTTAAAACAATCTTAATCCACTCTTTTTTGAAGATGTTGGGGAAATCTAGGGCATGAGTTAACCCTTTCTTCTCGACAATCTTGAATTCTTACTTCAACACTCCATTTTTACATAGTTTCCTATATACTTCTTTGATTTCTATATCTTCTATGCTTCCAATCTTGCATGTGCAACAATTCCTAACATCTTGAATCATCAAGACTTGTGGTGGTATTATAGACAATGCACTAGAGGGATCCTACTTATAAGCTATATCTAGGATAGCCTTGAAAATAGGTTTTTTGATTTCATTGCTAATCATTTGAACATTTAGAACATCTTTTCCATTGATACTTTTTTCTTTAGAAGAACTATATGCCATTTCATGTATCTAGGGTTTTCAAAATTTGAAACTATGTAGCTCAACACACAGTAAAATACCTTATAAATCTTGTTGAAATGGTGTCGAGCATCCCTTTAAATCTCCTACAAACACTCAAATCAAATTCTCCAAATCACCTTTATCTCTTCATGTTCTTCTTCAAATTCAAATGATGTCAAATGAATACAAAATTGATCAAATGGCCCTTAAAACATTGCATTTAATGCTAAGTTCTTACACAGTTGTAAGCTCAGCATCAATTGAATTTCTAGTTCACTCGACATCCACTTATCTTTCCATACGCTTGCCAACCACTACAAGCTTGACATTAACTAACAAATTTTCTTGCTTGACATCCACTAACATTTTACTTAGCACCCATATGAAACTTTTTCATGCTCAATAGTAACATGAAAAACTCACAAAACTTAAAGATTGATCCTTGATTTATAGCAACAATTTGCATCTTTAGTCATGCATATGTATCTTTTCAAAAATAAATCCTTGGAATTGATGTATGGTATATCTTTTAAATATCAGTCTCACATACCTCTTGATTTCTTAATTTGATGAGGTGTGATCACCTAACCCATTGGGTGAAGTGATACCATCTACACTTGATGTGCTACAATATTCCTTTCTCTTCCATGTCTTTTTCATCTCATCTCTAACATTTTCAATATTTGCCTTGCCTTTGCCTTTTTTGTACTCACAACTTGGTGCCTTTGACTTTGTTTGACAATATCTACTAATGTGACCAATCTTCAAACAGCTAAAACATGTGGTTTGACTCAACCACATTTTTTAATCACTTCTAAAATGTGTTGTAATATGATTCTTAGGAATATGTTTTTACTCTTGATAGAAGTGACAACTATATCTTTTATTATAATCCCAATTATAAGAGTTTTCATTGTTCTTTGCCTTTGTCTACTTTTTTGATGACCAATTGGGTTTGGATCTACACTCAAAGGCTCTATATCCATACTTTTGATATTTATAATAGTATCCTTCAAATATTTTAGTGTTCATGGTCTTAGTTATACATTCATGTGCTTGATGACCTTGTTTATTATACTTGTGGCAGTGACCCATGTTCTTCTGCTTAACATTTTGTCTTATAGTCTTGCTCCTACAAACATCAGTAGTATGTCTTATCTTTCCACAATTATGACAAGTAGGTTTGGATTGATTACCTTTGTTACTTCTTTCTTTAGCACTTTTGGATGATTCTCCTTCTTCAATGCTAGTGTATCCTACTCTAGATGTATCATTGTTAGATCTAGGAGATCTCATCAATTGTTCAAAGTACTTGATGGCTTCACTAGGTTTTTTGAAGCTTTCAAAAAACTCCTTTACCTTTTTTAGATCATTGTTCAACTATTCATTTTGCAACTTCAGTGTTGTGATTTCAATATCCTTGGCATTCAGTTCATGATTTACAATCATCATTCGACCCAAAGTTTCTAATTGCATGTTAACAATCCTAGTTACTTCTGATGATCTCTCTTCTAGTCTACTGGTCAAAACTCTCTTGTCATCTTAAATCATGACTTTATCTTTCATATCTTTCTTTTTCCATTCGGTCACCTCACATAGTAATATGGCTTGTGATTCTTTCTCTATCTTAAGGTTTTTGATATCTTCAACTAAAGTTTTAGTCTTTTTTATTAGATCTACAACTGCTACATCAAATTTATTGGAGTCTCCATTTTCAAATAGCTTAATAGTATACATCCCTTGGTATTGTGTGTCATTCTCCTCAATAGAAATTTCCTTCCTTCTTCTGAAATGATTTCTTTAGATCATTTCTTGCTTCTTTCAACTGATGTAGAATGAGTTGTGTTTCAATCTTCTAGTTCTCAATAACTTTTGCTAACTTGTAGACTTCCATTTACAAGATCTTTCCTCAAAGCTACATAGCTTTACTTTCAAATAAATTCACTCTTATACAAATTGTTGGAATTACAATAGGAAAGGTAAACTCTTTTGGGAGGGTGGTTGAATCATTTTTTTAAACTTCAATTCATAAAATCGTTCACCATACATCCATCTCACAGTTCAATAAGTAAACTGAAATACCATGTAAAGCATATACATATAAAGTATGTAAACAAGTAAGCATTCATACATATATGACACAAGATATGATAACCTAGAAACCCTCTAATGAGAAGGTAAAAGTGGGGTGGGGATGACACCCACAAATATTCAGTACTATAGTAATAAAGTGTATCCAATGAAGGTTACAATGTTTGATCATAAAACATGATCTACCCTATGAAAGGTCTACCCTATTAAAAGCTTACAAAGACTATTAGGTCTTACCCATTTAAAGGATTTCAACACCCTATTAGAAGTGTGTTTTATTAGAGGACTTCAACTCACAATTAAGTAAGCACCTTGTTATAGGATTTTAATATAGCCTATTAGGACTACTCTGTTAAGAGATTTGACTAATTTACCTATTAGAATGTCTAAACAATGATCCTGCAATTAGCACTCTATTGCTTGATGTCAAATCACCTATATACTGATGTGCACTTGATCCTTCTTAATCATATGTCTCTCTATTATTCATAGTTTCCTTTCGCTATTCTCCTTTAACTGATTATGCAATGTAATTTCATCATAATACCTTGGTCAACATGAATTTCCTATTTGTGCATGCAAACTCTCCTTCTCTTTCCTTCTCTACACATATAACATTTAGGGTTTTGTCCTCCTTAAGAAGACCTAAGTGACTTAGGATTAGGTATGAATCAACGGTTGTGATTCATCCATATTTCTACTTAAACCTTCCCTTTATTTTATTGGATGCATGTAATACATAGGGATTCACATATAAGATTCATCCTTATCAACAAAATATCGTAATTCAATCCTTAAGTCAGCCCAAAAAATGGTTTACATAGTAGTTTGTGTCAATACAAACAACTATGTCAAAATTGTGTTACTCGATATCCGAAGTCCCTGGTGCTCGACACTAATTTTGACTTCAATATTATCCTTCAATATTTGAATGGCTTAGCATGCACTACTTGCTCAGCACTTGAATTACTTAGCACATACTATCAGCTCGGCACTTGAGTGACTCGACATATGAATGAATGGGCACTCACTATTTACTCAACATGCTTTAACTTATATTTTGTGCTTGGCATATGTTACTTGTTCAGCATGAACTCAGTAAATGACTTAAGTTTATAAACATTCACTTGTCAAAACCAATCTGAGATTAACAATGTGTTGTAGTCGCAACCAATAAATGGTATTTGTCTGCTTGCACTATGCTAATTATTTGGATTCTATTGATTTGGTTTGTACTCTGAATATTTGTGACCATGCTTGTAACATATAAAGAAATTCCCTGCAAAATTTAATCTAGATTTGTATTCATTTTCCTTGTGTCCATATGTTTTGCAATTATAGCAATGACCTTTGAACTTGGGTTGCATAGTATTACTCTAGCAAACATTTGATGTATGACCCAATTTTCCACAATTGTTGCATGTAGGCCTTTTTTTCTTCTGTGCTCCTTGTTGTGATGATTCTCCTTGATTAGTATACCCTAAGCCAATATTTCCTTTAGGTCAATTTAAAGTTTTCTCGTATAATTGATTCTCACTTTCCTATGACCTCAATCTTCTTTCATTGAGTTCCTTTTCAGCCCTTAGTTCATACTGGAGTCTATCATTTTCTGCTCATAGATTGGTGATTCCATGATTTGCATCATCTAGTTGATTTTTTGTATCTCCCTAATGTTGTGATAGTTGTTGGACTTCATTGGTCTTTTCTTCTAATCTTGTTGCAAGTAGTCTTTTTTCCTTATCTATCCTTTGTTTTTTCATTTACTACTTTGTTCTTTTGTTCCATGACTTCACATAACCTAACTAAGTGACTTTCCTATTCTCTTTTCAATTTTCTTCCTTCTTGTTGTAGAGTTGCATTCCTTACTATTAGATCTTCTATGGTTGCATTTGCTTCTTCTGAACTTCTTTCTTTGCATAATTTTTCTATTATTTCTTCAATGTCTAGATTTCCATTCATCTGTATAGCCAATTCTTTTCTTTTCTTCAAAGAGTGAGTGAGTTTCTCTTTGAGTTTCTTGACTTGCTCCATATCCATATGTAGATCAAGTTTTTTATTCTCAATAGCTTTCTCTAACTTGTACACTTCCATTTCCTTAGATCTTTACTCTCAATTTGGTAAGCCTCTAATAGGAGAACCAAGTTTTGATAAAAATTAATGAAAATGCAATGATAAACAAGTGATTGAGAGTGGGGGTGAATCAGGAACCACTTAAACTTTTCACACTTAGAATACTTCATTTTTGACTTTGTTAGATAATCTAATATACTTTCATGCATGAACATAAAGAAACAAATAAATCAACACCATAACACATTTGACACAATATTTGGTCACTCATAAACCCTCCAATGAGAAGTTAAAATTGGGATGGAGATGACACCCACAATTCTTTACTATTGTAGTAATAAAGTTGTCCTATTAGGGCTTACAATTGATCACTTCTGGTGATGATGAGGGTACACTCTGATACCACTAATGAAGGTACACTCTAATACCACTAATGAGGGTACACTTTGATACCACTGATGAAGGGCCACACCACCCTTACAGATTGACAACCAAGAACACACCAATATGGAGACAAAGAGAAGAGAAAATGCTTTGCAAAGCATGCTTTTATTATAAATGAAAATCCTTACAATATTATCCAAATGAGAGAACTCCAAACTCTTACAATATAAGAGAGCTTCCAACTAGATTTGACACCAAGAGCTTCTACTAGAAGAGATCACACCTTGAGAGCTTCACTACAAGAGCTTGCACTTGAAGAGCTTGTACTTGAAGAGCTTTCACTTGAAGAGCTTCTACTTCAGGAGCTTACACATCAAGAGCTTACACTTGAAGATCTTGATTATAAATGCTCATATGCCTTGCTTAAATAGGCACTTACCACCCAAGACATTACAAGCACAACCAAAGTGGGATAAAAGGTAGATACAACTACCTTAAAATAAATATTAAATTCCCACCCAAATACAACTAAGAACCACCATGTGGCCCAATTATAAAATTATATTTCCTTTTTGGATCACAACAAATATTAAATACATGATTTAAGGAACTTTCCAAAAACTTTTAAAATGCCATCTACACACTTTGATAAATGGAATGATAGCTATTTTTCTATTTATGCCACCTATGCACCTTGAAAATAGAAATTCCTCCTCTATCATTTTTTAATATTTTTTTAATAATTTATCCTCTAATTTTTGTCACTTTCTCTCTCCTCCATTTTTTTTAGGATCATCTTTCATCAGGTGATCTACTTTGTTAGGAGTATGAAGGACTATTAGGTCCACCTTGTGAAATGATTTTCCAATACAATTAAGTTAGTACTATGTTAAGAGATTCAACAAAGGTTGGTTAGGTCCACCTGGTTAGAGGATTTGACTGATGCACTTGTTAGGATGAATCAATAGGTTGATCTTTGCTTTGCAACTCTATTTTCTGAAAGAGACCCTTTGAATAATGTAATCACTTGACTATGATAGATATCTATCTATTTTTCTCTTTATATATCTTTGTAGTCTACTTACTCAATCTTCTCCATATTCACTTCTTATATTCACATGTTCGTGTATTCTATATATCTTCTATCTTAGACAAACAACTATGCCCTCCTTGTATATCCATCAAACAATAACTTCAGACCAAGTCAACTCACACAAGAAATATCTTCATAATAACCAAATTATACCTTTATGTCGGCCATGCTCGGATCTCACGATATATTTTGGCATTATGTTGATGCTCAAGGAATAAAATGAACTTGGGTGATACTCTAAAACTTGAGTGACACTGGATGCTTGGGTAACACTTTGACACTTAGGTGATATTGGAGCATACTAACTGGAATAGGTAGCTTGGTTCATACAAAGAGCTTGGTGAGTACTGTGAGCTTGGTTCACACTAGGAACTTAGCTCACACTAATAATACTGATAACTCAATTTATAATATGATCTCAGTTAACACAATATACACTTGAACTACTTTGGCTACACTTAAACATGTTATCTAGATGTAAAGCTCAGTTTGCAATATTAACCGACCTTCCTGGATTACTTAAGTGTTTTGCTACTAATTGACGTCAACAGGGCATAATGTACAACAAACTAAAAATGGAAGGCCTAAAATTTTGACCTCTTTCAAGAAAAGAATTTTCAAGATTGAAAATCTTGACAAATATTTTGCATTGTATATATTGTAAGGCTCATGAAGTCTTGAAAATTCAAAGGGGGAATAATCATTTGAAAGGAATATTATCAGTATTAAGTTGTAATTAAACATTCACTAATTATACTTTCCTTAATTTACTTAGGATAATGCATTTGTATATTAGTTGCCATGTGAAAACATAGAATTTTACATCTCTTTTTAGCATATGGTCTTGGAGAAATCCACTTAAGGTGGAGTTAGTTGTCATCACATACTTCTTTGTGTGTGAGATCCACTTATTTCTCCTATGTCATCATCCTCTCATTGTTGTGCATACTTTTTTTTACAATGGAGGACAATCCACCTTTGGTGAACATGTGATTCCACCTTTTTAATTTGATAGGTATCTCTATCACCACTCCTAGTTATCATGCATTGCTTATATATTTAGGTGCATCTCTTTTGTATTTATTGATTTTGTATCTATTTTCATTTGATCAATCAATAATTTGAGCATATCATTTTGTCTCTCTCATTTGTGCTATCATTTGAGCTTCTAGATCTTGGCATTTTCTATTTTTTTCCTTAGGAAAATTATTACATGGTATCAAATCCATAGGGGTTTCATTGCATAGTCATTTAACAGCTATTTGCTTCAACTTTGGAGGGTCACAATTCAAATCTAAGATTTCAAGGATTTGTGGGAGCCCATAGAGCAAGCTTTGATCATGACATTGCATCCATGTGGTTGTTCTAGTGAATTTTGACTATATATTTTCCTATGTTGGGGAAAAGTCAAATGTGATGCAAAAAATTAGCAAATCAACCATGGGCAGGTTGATTTGCAAAAGTATTGATAATTTTTTTGGATTTAATTTCTATTATTTTCTGGATCTGTAGATATTCTTTGAAATTTTGTCAAATATCACGTTTTGGAGAAAAAATTGCAAACTATTTGGCCTATCAAGCCTTTGTATTTCTCAAATTAATATGCAAATGATAGATAATTATCAGAATATTTCACATAGATTGAGCACTCACAAACCATCCTACCCATCCACAAGCCTAGTGATAGATATAACAAGAACAATCATTAACTGGTGGATAATTTTGACATATATCATTTAAGAAATAAGAACCTCTAACCTTCATTATAATATTAAAAAAAATCAACTAAGAATCCATAGAATATCGCATGGGATACATGTGGGATTAAATCCCCATGGTGCCAAGTCCACACAATAATTCTTATGGTGGCTACTTGAATCTTTGAACCCATAGCATGTTTCCAACTTAGATCCTTGGTGTAGTTGCCTCATCAATGATTTAGTACAACATATTGACATTGGAAGTGTCTTTAGCACAAATCCTAGATCTACTTGACATTAAGAGATTGTTTACGATAATTACCAATCCAAGATCTGATTTTCCATATGGTAATTGTAGATAATGGGAAATCATAGGATCCTAAGTAAGAAATGATATGATAGTACCAACATGGTTGTGAGCATTGATCCCCTTCATGAGGGTCAATATTCACACAGGCTCCTTCACAAAGACATCACAACAGCGAACTACCGCATAGACATATAAAGTACAATTAGCAAGACATGTAGCACAATGCCTAGTCAACAATGTGTATGCAGATGAGATAATTTCTTTATATTTATTTTTGTTTACATTCCATTTTTGCTATGGTGAATTTTAAACCTGTTTGGACACCCCTAGGTCAATTTTTCCTTTTTCTTTGAAGTTCATATTACTATAAATTTGACCCCTTACCATATGCAATTTTTATTCTGAAGTCCTACTTAAGAGGTCATAACTTGGTCATCCAAGCTCCAAATTGAGTGAAATCTATTTTTATTTTGGCTAGAATCTCTTAAAGTTTTCAGTGGAGTAGTTATTTTCTGGTTTTGGTTGACAATTTTTGTAGAATTTGTAGATCCTAGTGGTTGCATCTATCCAATTCTTGATTTTACCACTTTAAAGGCTTTTTTTGGGCTTCATGAACATATTTTTAAGCACTCTTTTTTTAGAGTACATGATTTGTATACTTTCCAAATCTATTATTAGTATGGAGAAATTGTAAGTGGAGATAGTACTTTCATATTTTGGTCAATTTTGTCCTACCTTGGCATTTATGATAAGGACTTTAAGTGATCTTGTGGCTTTTTTCATTGAGTGTTCTATATTTTCATTTTCTCTATTATAATCACAAAAATTAGAAGTCCACTTTGGTTCATTTAGCAATTGGCTATTGTACACTTATTAAGTATAAAGTTCCAAAATCATAGATTTTGAGGGGGTTCTTAGATTGAGTGAATATTGGGGGTCTCTTTTCCATTGGCTTCTCTTTCTCTCTTGTATTCTTTTAGTTTTGCACTATGGTTTCTTAAGGATTCCCACTATTAACTCCCTGTAACTAACATGGATAGAAAATGTATGGAGGATTTCAATGGTAAATAGTTTAAATCATTAAGTGAATGGTAGAGTTGAACAACCTATTGACGATAAGAACATAAATAACAAATGGCATACCAAAATTGTAAGGTTGTAGGTATCTTGTAAAATATTTTCATGATGATGTATTGTATCAAATTAGAACCATCAGCAATGCATAGGAAGATTAGGATAAATTAGAAGAGTTGTAAGGTAAAATTAAAGAGGATATGGAATACTTAATAGAAGTTGACCACAAATTGGATCTTTGGAACTTTGACAAAATTGAAAACTACAAAAAAACTAATGATTATAGAGCACAACATAAACATTGTAGTACTCTCATGAAGGATGACAAGTTGATCCATTAATTCATGACAAGTCTTTCTCTTAAATATTATACCTTTTTTTCAAATTATAGTACTCACAAGATGACTATCAAATCATTTTTTATAAATTTTGTTATAAAAAAATTTGATTATATGGAGATTCTCAATCTTAAAACTCTAAGGCATTGATGGTTTATCATGGAAATCAAGTACAAAAGAAGCAAAAGCAGTAGAAGGCCAAACTATAATCTGACACACAACTAGAGATAGAGAGATCAACCTCCTCATCCCAAGGAAAAAATAAGGGGAAATAAAACAAGAAAATTTTCTCACTTGTGCATATTGCAAGAAGAATGGATTTGAAGAATATTATTTCTACAAAAAGATATTGACGAATTCAAGAGACTTCTTAAGAAAACCAAATGAGTCTATCTTCAAGAATGATTGCTTCATTATCTTCTTAACATTCCAATTTTGATAAAGGAAAGGATCACAAGGAAAAATTCTAATCCTTAGTTGCTACTTCAAGTTTTGATTCACGGAGAGGGTGTCTAGGTTTAGGGGCTTATCATCATATGGCATCTTCAAAATCTATGTATTATTCATTTGAGCCTTGTCATACACCACCCATTTTGATAAGAAAGCATACTTATGGGAATGTGGTTGGGAAAGGAACTATTGATAAGGGGAGAAAACCTTCAAATATTCCTTGTGTGAACCTCATCTATGTCATAATATTATTTCCAAGTACCATGGCATAAGGACTTTGGAATTCACTCTTGAATTAGTTTGTATCAAACTTGGAAACTCAATAAATCATTTGTACAAATATATTTGATCTTGAATCTTGGTTATATTAGTTTGAAAACTTTTTTCACGATGATAACAATAATTCCTTAGTAGATTTTGGGCACACTTCTAGTGTTGATTTAGATTTTGAGGAGGTATTTGGCTACTTGAACTTGGGTATCTTCACATGTGATCAAGTTCTTGAGCCATTTGTTTCTTCTCCTCCTATTTAGAATGCATCTACTATTATTCTTGATGATACTTGCATTCATACAAATATTGATTCAGGTGATTTAATGTAGTAGGATATTCTTTTTCTTCTAGACTTAGTTCCATGAGATTACTATTTGATAGAGATTGTAGGTTTGTTTGTGGAGTCCTAGATTGCATATTTGGGAGACATTATTGATGATGTCCATCTTCTCTTTGACAAAAATGATTCTTCTATAATTATTGTAAGAGAATAGGTTAACCCTAATCTTTATTCTCTGCTTGATCATTATTTTAAGGTTGACATGATGGTGGATACTTTGATACAGCATTTGGAGGAGGTTACTTTATCTTTAGAGGAGGCATTTGAATATTTAACACATGTTCTATGTTTTTCCTCTATTGATCTTATATTTCCTTATTAAGTAGAGAGACCTAGTACACATGATTTGGAGGAGGCACCTTTAGTATTTACATTGGGATAGTTGAGAATATTTTAGAGATTCCATACATTTTGAGGTTTCTTCCTATGGATTGAGGAGGCTTTATACATGCACCATTGGTTTTTTTTTATCCTAACAAGAGGACTATTGATCTATACTCATGGAGTGGTCATAGATTCCATACATATACTCATGGGGACACTTGAGAAAGTTTTAGATATTTTATTCATTTTGAGGTTTCTTCCTAGAAATTGAGGATTCATGCATGCACCTTTCATTTTGTTTCTTTTTGAGGGAGGAACTATTAGCCCCAATTGATAATGTAAATAATAGTGGGAGAGTTCTAGATGATAAGTGTTATGAATGTATGTAAGAGAGTCATATTAGTTGTTTTATTGTAATTGATGTCAAATTCTTAGTTAGTTACATATTATGCTAACTTGGGAACATACCATACCATTAGATTGATGAAGAGGATTTGATTGATGAAGAGGATTTGAAGAAAGTATGATGAAGACAAAAGTGATATTTAAGGTATTTGATGGGTACTTGAATGAGTTGGAAAATGATAATGCAATATTGGTTTAATTATTTTACAATCATGTATTGTTGCAATATATTTAAAGATTACAAGGTTAACCAAGTCACTAGGTTAATGAAGGGAGACTGTGCTCATCAAGTGACTATAGAGTTGTCTAGGTGATTGGTAAAGTAAGAAGGAAAGTATAGGTATTTTTGAATCGAGTCAGTATTAATTGAGTATTATGTTTCCTAAGAAAATATTATGTTTACTAAGTGGCAGTTGGATGATCAAGTTTAGAAAATAGAATTTGAGGTCAGCTTTTGATGGAAATTTGGAAAGTTTGAGATGGTCTAAAGTGAGAGTCAAAGATTACTAAAAGATTTGTGGCTAACAAGACTCTAGAAGGATCTGATGAAGGAAATTTAATGAAGATAAAATGGACACAAAGTTCTATGCAAGTTATATTTTCTATATGGCTAAATTTATTATATGAATGAATTCCATTGTAAACCTAAGATTGATTATTTTGATTAAGTAGAAAAATATGGAAGGATTTGGAGACATTGAGAAAACTATATAAGGAGATATTGTAAATAGTTTTAGGTTGATGGTTTAGACATGTTGGCTAATATTATTGAGCTTTCTACTTATCATATTTTTAAGAGGAGATCAAAGTGTGAAGGTGAAGAAGGTGTAAGAATATTGTTGAGCCAAGTGAACTAGGTGAAACAAAGAAAAGATAATACAAAGAATTGGTGAAAGAGTAGATCAACCAAGTGAGAAAAAGACAAAAGAAAGAGAAAGAATAGAGATTTGAATGAGAAAAGGTAGTTTCTATCTTAATAGATCATTTTATAGTATTATTTTTTAACTATTATAGCACAAAATCTTGGAAATACCAAATTGACCTAACAAGTCTATGAAATCCTATATGGAAACATCGATTAGTGGTGTTTATAAGTCCTTTAAATCAAGCCACTCTTTTTAATCAAGGATAGGGATTGATAAGTTCTAGATAATTTTTTGGTAAAATCCTCTAACAAGGTCACTTGAACAAAGTGTATGTAACCTTTCAAAAGGTTGACTCCTAGTAGAGCTCACTTCAGAAGAGTGAAATTTTTGGGGTGCCAATCGTAGGTGGGTTTTTCCTTCACGAGGTTTCCCCATTAAGATCATGGTGTTAATTATGTGAATTTTTTTTGTGTTGCAAGTATTTTTACATGTTCTAATATTTTACTGCAACTTGATAATAACTAAGATATCACTAGGTAATTACAGGAATTTAATTGTCAATGAATAATGCAAAGAATAGTTTGGTAACAATTTCGATTGAAGTGAATGAGTGAATTAAGTATTAAGTTGGATAATTACACCAAGTGATTGAAGTTAATGTTTATGATGTTTAGTTGTACTAAAATATTTGAAAGGGGTTGTATGATAATTGGACATAAATGATTCACCCCTCTCTTAGTTATCTAACAATTTGGTATGAGAGTGTAGTGCTTGAAAAAATAATTTTAAAAGAAAATTTTAGCTAAAGATTGAAGATATATAAGAGAGATGTACCAAATCTTAACAAGGAGAAATTTTCCTCATGGAAAGACTGAATGAAGCTACATCTATCTAGTATTAAAGATGATGGCACATACTAATTGGAAAATGAATAGACTACACCTATTGGTCCACTAATTATTGAGATAATGAATGAAAAAAAAATTACAATTGTCTGATGATTAAGATTGCATCTTCTCTCAACAATGTTGAATTTGATAATATCAAGAACTGTACAAATGCTAAGAAAATATAGGATAAAATTAAATGAGTACATGGTGGAGATGATAATGTCAGAAGAGACAAATTTGAAAGTCCTAGAGGTAAGTATAATGAAATGAGAATAAAAGAATAAGAAAATGCTACACAATATGTGAACCAAATAAAGGATGTTGTAAGTGCAGTAAGAGCTACTAGAGGAACTATCATAGACTCTAAATTATAAGTAAAACCTTAAGAGATCTTCTACCTATGTATTCTATCAAAGTATCTACAATTAAAGAAGTAATATCTATGCCTAGAAATGGTCTAACACTTGATGGTCTAGTTGGTCGGTTGATTGTATTTGAGTTTAGCAATTATGATAATAGTATGGTTACAATGGGAAATGATTTTAAGTCTTCACTAACCATCAACAATTCAAACTAAGAGAAGAAAACCAATTAAAAAGAAAGTGAGTGTGAAATTGAAGATGATTTGGATGATACTGAAGCATTTCTTGCAAGCAGGTTATCAAGAGGTCAAAGTAAATACAAGGACAAACTACCCTTCATCTGTTTTAATTGTACCGAGGTTGCTCATTTTTCTGCCAAATGTCCTAACTAAAGTGAATCTGATAGAAATGATAATAAATATTATAAGTACATGAAGAATAAGAATTATAAGACAAACACAATAAGTCATTCTATATTTCTAAAGAAGGGTATACTGGATCAAGTTCTGGTGATGGCAAGGAAGTAGTTGAAATGGTCTATGTTGCAATCAAGGAATATATAAATGATGAAAGGTATGAGGATAAAACTACCCTAATCTCACATGTTACTAAGAATGACTCATGGATTATTTATAGTGGTTATTCATATTATAGTACTAGTGATCTAAGTATGTTTGACAAATTTGAAGAAATTGATGATGGTGGAACTATAAAATTTGATAGTGATGTTCCATACCTGGTCAAAGGTAAAGGATCAATAATGTTAAATAATAATATTAGATGTGATGATGTATATTAGGTTTAAGGACTTGAATATAATCAATTGAGTGTTTCTCAATTGAATAACTCATGTCACAAGCTTGAATTTGAGAAAAGGATGGTCGAGATATTTGATGATGAGGGTAATCTAACTGGAATAGGAATGAAAACAAAAGGTAACTTATTGATTTATGTGGTCCAATTAGAGTTGATAGTTACTATAGTGATAGGTATTCCATATTGTTTTTGAATGATTATTTAAGGATGGTGACTATAATGTTCATGAGATTGAAATCACATGCTTTTGATATGTTCAAATAGTTAAAAACAAGAGGTGAAAATGACAATGGAAAATATTTGAAATGTTTAAGATCTAATAGAGGTGGTGAGTTTATGAATGCTAATTTCACTAAATTTTGTGCTGAGCATTGTATTAAGAGATAGTTATATACACCAAGGACACAGAAACATATAGGTATTACTAAAAGGAGAAATAGATCTATCATGGACTGTGCAAGGACACTGATAGTTTAGAAAGATGTCTCTCATATATTCTAAAGAGAAGCTACCAATTTTTTTTTTTATTCTCTCAAGTGATTTTAATTGAAGAAAGGATAAAACAAGACACGCTATGAATTGTGGCATGGTCATTCACCAAATGTGAGTTATTTCAAAATCTTTGTAAGTAGGTGACACATTTACAAGGATGATATGAATGATAAAAAAAATTTTAAAGGAGATGAAGGTGTTAGAATGATTTAGAATAACTGAGATGGGGGTGAATCAGTTATCCTCAGGTCCAAGTGTATCAATTTAACTTTTAATAGCTTACAACAAATTAATCAATCTCATTAAACATCTTGATCAATATAGAAACTCATCAAAAATTTATCTCTCAGCTTTTTGTATGTGTGCCAACTAACAATAAATAAAACAACTATAAAAATAGCATGCATAAAAGAACATTCAAATAAGTAAATAATACTTTGACACTAGGATTTAATGTTGAAACCCAATTTGGGAAAAATCATCAAGTAACATGCTACCAATTTTTCACTCTTCTAAAGTGAGCTTATTTAAGAGCCAACCCTATTAAAACTTACAAAACACTCTATTAAATGTGAACTAGTTAAAGGATTTAATCACCCTATTAGGAGTGGCCTTGTTAGAGGACTTTGGATGGTGCAAGAGCACCTAAGGATTGCTTGATCAATCCAAGTTTTTTTTTGTGTGTTCTTTTAGGAAATTTTTATTTTTAGTTACATAAGGTCATGTGTACCATAGTACAAGTACAATAGGGTGTGAATTGAAGAGTCCTAGGACACTTGTAAGTGCAATTAGGGATTAGCAAGATGTAAAGGCCCTTGATTGCACAAGGGTACTGATGATGTCATCATGAGGTTAGTAGGGTCTAGGATGGGTTAGGATGATTTTTTTACCTTATTTGGGGTCTTTGGTTAAGTTTTGGAAGCATTAGATTTCATTTGGATAAGTTGGGAAAAACTTTCCAAAAAGATGTAAAAGTTGCATTGTGCAAATTTCCAACTTTAAAAAGTTGCTTGGACAACATTGTCAAAAAGTTAAAACTCAATGAAAAAGAGCCATAAGGTGAAAATAACCACCAAACCAACCTAAAACATTCATTCCCTAACCAAAATTCAAGGTTGGACACCCATTGTATGGATATAGAAGTTCTAACATTGGAGTTTTGAAGTATTTCTAAGCAAATTGGTGTATTTTTTATGATAGTACTTAGTTAGAGGATTGAACTTGTTACTATAGTAGCTGGTGCATGTATCTTAGATATTTTATTGATTATTTGTGGAATTAAATAGGCATTTTACATTCATTTACTTTCTTTTTGTGAAGTTTTTTTTGTTCTTGCATTATTGTTGGTTCTGTCCAAATCTTTGGCAAAGATGGAGCTCTAACTTACTTTCCCACTATTAATTTTGTATAGAATCTTGGTAATAGTGGTTAGACTCCATGTATATGAAATATTTTATATAATCTTGGGACCTTAAATGTAGGAAAACCATTTTTAAATCCTTTCCCTAGGTGAGCCTGTGTTGAGTCCAGCTAGGAAAGACCAAGGTGCAATCAACAGAACTGGTAGAGGTGGATAATTAGAGCCATAATTTTACTTGAATAATGAAGATTGATAGTTATATCCATGACTTTAATTTGTAAGGATTGGGATAAAATCCCTATTTTCTCGATATAGGAGACCTAGTTGGGACTAGTAGCCTTTTAGGCCTATTTGTGAAGAATTGATGAAATTGGATGAGAAGATTAATCAAGTGAGACTTATAACACTCCTAGATGGTTGAGTTGAAGTATTTTGTAATAGCTCCACACATTTTCAAGACTTAGTTCAATATTTTGAGGTTAAGGGTCTTTATGGTGTTTTCAGGGCTATGGTGAGTGGAGTAAGAATTCATCAAGTTTTGACTTGATTGATGAATATTTCTTGGTAGTTGGGTTGCCTAGAGACACTAGAGGATCCTTATAGTAATAAGGTCCTATAGGTGTTAATTCATGTGGAGAATACACCCTAAAATTCGTACAAGAAGACTAAGAGCATGAATTAGTGATTGGTCCATCCAACCTCCCTATCATTGGATCATTCCATTAGAATGTTACCTTGATTAAAGGATTTAAAAAATGAATATTAGTTCAATCTTGACTAAAGGATTTTGATCCACACAATATTAGAACTATTTATTACTACAGCAATATATTCAACCTCTATCATAGATTGAGAAATACAATTTTTCTTCTTCCTTTTCCATGAAATCAATCTCTTTCCAAGAAAGAAAGTGCCTCCAATTGTATTCTTTATATCATCAATATTGCATGCCTACTCAGAATTTGTACTATAGACCTTCAATTCAAACATATCATGTGCCATAATCCATAGTTTTTGTTCATTTTAGATATCTCAATATTATTTTCACTATCATCATGTGGTTTTCTCTAGGATTAGTAGAAAATCTTGCAATAATACCAACTACTAATGCAATATTAGGTCTGCTTTGTACAACATATTGCATTTTTCCAATCATTGACTTGTATAATGTTTTATTCACCTCAATTTAATCATAATTCTTAGACAAATTATGACCAATAATGATAACTATTCCGATTGGTCTAGAATCTTCCATTCCAAAGGTCTTCAATATCTCCTTGACATACTTAGATTGTGTAATATAAATACCTTTATTCATCTGATAAACTTTTAAACAAACAAAGAATTGTATCTCTCCAAACATTGAAATCTCAAATTACTTCTTCATTTCATCAACAAATGACTTATTCTTTTAACCTTTTCCTCCAAATATCATATCATCAACAAAATTTTCAGCTAGCAATATCTTACTTTTAGATTCACTTTTCAGATATAGATTACTATTGTCATTAGTTATTACAAAAAAAATTTCACCAAATCATTATGTAACCTTTCATACCATGCTCTAGGGGATTTCTTCAAACTATATAAAGTTTTGTATAACTTAGATACTATATTCTTCTTTTTTGGGTCAACAAATACTTCAAGTTGTTCAATGTAGACTTATTCCTCTAAGATTCCATTTAGAAATGTAGATTTGACATCTCTTTGGTATACTTTGAATCCTTTGTAACAATCATATGCAAGAAAAGTTCTTACTCCTTTCAACCTTGCAACTAGGTAAAAATTCTTACCATGTTCAATTCCTTCTTCTTGTGCACATCCCTTACAACCTAGTCTTTCCTTATTCCTTGTGACTTCACCTTTTTCATTTAGCTTGTTTCTAAAATCTCACTTAGTTCCAATTACATTCTTATTTTTTGATCTTGTTACCAATGTCCATGTCTTGTTCTTCTCTATTTTCTCAATCTCTTCGTTCATTGCCTTGACCCAATATTTATTCTCTAAATAATCTTTGACTGATGTGGAATCAAATTAAAATAATAAGCATGTATCATTCTTTGGTCTTCTTCTTATCATGACTCCTAAATCTTTGTCTCCAATGATTTGATCTGGTGCATGATGTCTTCTCACATACTTTTCCAATACATGTTTAGATCTTCTTTCTTTTTTTTTAGTTTACTTGATTCTATTTATTCTACTTCTTCAAATATTTCTAGCTACAACTTGGCTTTCTCTGTCTGGTGGTCAGTAATCTTTGTCTAAGGCTTGGCTCATATAGCCTGATGCTTGGTAAGACTCTTATACAAAACCTTGGCAGTTTCTAGCTACTAATGCCCGAAAGCCACCCTCTTTGGTTTAGGTAAGGTGCTAGGTTCACCTTCATAAACATAGAAAAAATGTATTTACTTTGTAGGTTCTTTCTTGTATTCTTCTTCATTCTTTCCTACAAATTCATCAACTCTAACATTTGCACTTTCCACAATTTAGTTAGTCTTAGAATTCAAACACTTACAAGACTTGCTTTTAGTGGGAAATATAAGAAATATGCCTTCATCACTTTTTGCATCAAGGTTTCATTTTATTACATCTTTCAATATGTAACACTTGCTTCCAAAAACTTTGAAATAATTCACATTAGGTGCATATCCATACCAAAATTCAAAAGGTTTCTTATTTGTATATTTCTTCCTTATACTTAGTTTAGATTGTAGACTACAGTATTTATAGCTTCTCTCTAGTACTTCTTTGAAAGAATTTTCTCTGTCATCAGTATTCTTGCATAGTCCATGACTAATATATTCCTTCTCTCAACTATAAAATTTTGTGTTGGAGTCCTAGGTGCACTCATTTGTCTCTCGATTCCTTTGTCATTATAGAATATATTGAACTTAACTGATATGAATTCATCTCCTCTATGTGATCTCAAGGACTTCAAACTCTTTCCTATTTCCTTTTCAAGTCTATCCAAATTCCACTTAAACATTTGAAATGCATCAATTTTTTCTTTAAGAAACATCACAGTCATCATTCTAGAAAAGTCATCAACAAATAGAATGAAATATTTTTCACCATAATAGTTTTTCACTCCAATAGGACCACATAAATCAGTATGAACCAACTCCAAAATATCATTAGAAGAATAAGTCTTTCTCTTGAAACTATACTTTATAATTATACCCATTTGACATTGTTTGCACATCATCTTATCAGGTTTTCTTAATATTGGTATTCCTCTGCCTCTTTTCATCTTACTAATGCTTACCAAATTATCAAAGTTCACATGACATAGCCTCTTATGCCATAACAAAACATCTTTAAATTGTGAAAATAGATAAGTTTCTTCAAATGGGTCTAGATAGAACAAATTACCTCTTGTTTTTCTCTCCACTTCCAATTAGTTCACTAGTAGCATCATAGATCTATGTCTTCTTGTTTTACAATTCAACTTGATAGTTTAAACTATTCAACTATGCCACACTCAACAAGTTATATTTCAAACCATCAACCCAATATGCATTGTCACATCTAATCTTATCATTCAATATAATTGATCCTTTATCTTTCATATAACATGATGCATCATTTCCAAACTTAACACTACTTCCATTATAATTTTATAGCTTCTCAAAATTACTTGCATCACCATTCATATAATGTGAGAAACAACTATCAATTATCCATTTATTATTCTTACTCATACGTGAAATCAACGCAATTTTCTCATCTTCATTAGAATCATCTTTCATTGCAACATAAACAACTTCTTCATCAGAATTACTATCAAAACCATGTTCTTCAGCAATGTAGCAAGATTTATTAACTTCATATTTTTAGTCTTTGTCACCTTGATTGTCTCTATTGTCTCTCCTTCATCAATACTTGAAATATTTCCTTTCATCCTTGTCATCTCTATTAAGATACCTTCCAAAAATATGACCAATTTTGTTACATGTAAAACACACTATAGGAATTTTACCTTTGTATCTTCCTTTTTCTCTTGGTAGTCTTTTGGCCAATGGTGCTTCAAGTTCATCAAGACCACCATTAGATTCATGCTCACTTTCCACAAATCTAATCTTCTTTTTTCTCTTGGATCCATCAAGGGTTAATTGATCTTTAAATGAAAATTCAATGCTAGAAGAGGAACAATTATCAAAATTTGACAACTCAAATGCAGTTATTCTACCAATTAGACTATCCAAGGTCAAATCATTAATAGGTGTATGTCTTAGTTCATTAATTATAGATACTCTAATTGCATAGATAGGAAGTAAAGTCCTCAACACCTTACTTATCACAATCTCATTAGTTATGTCTCCTTTAGCTCCTCTAATAGCATTAAGCTTCTTGATTCAACCACAATAATTTGCAATGGTTTCACCTTCTTTCATTCACATGTCATTAAATTTTCCTCTTAAATTTTTTTCCTTTTCTCTCAATACCTTTTTTTCTCCACCATGGATTGTTTCCAATTTGTCCAACATTTTCTTTGTAGTGGTGCATTCCTACACATCATCAAATTCGGCATAGCTTAGGACTGGTGCCAGTTCAATCATCATTTGATTGTGCTCCTACTTCTCTTTCATTTTTTCAACTATCATAGGTATAGGCAATGTTGACTATTTTCTCCCCCATTCATCCCACCATAGATAAGCGGTCTAGGATATCTTTAATGGGTTATATTCTTTAGTGGGTTAACATGTCATTCAATGGTTCACTTTTTATATTTTTTGTAGTCTTCTTTGGCTGACTGGCTCAATCTATTATTTAGCTAAGTGGCTCGGTCTATTCTTTTACCAATTTTTGTGTTATCCCAATGTGATATTTCATAAAGGTCATTTTGGGCGGCCTACAAAACAGTAAACTTGTTTATTGTTTTTCCACCATGCACTGGGAAATGTGTCAACCATCAGATTAAAAAATTTCTTCATCAACAATTGCGTTATAATCATTCATTAGGGGATTTTTGTAGTATATAGGTCATCCATTTTAAATTGAAATATCTACAACAATGGTCCACCACTTTTGGGGTAGATCTAATCTTCTCCATGTAGGTCAATGTACAAGTTTATGCAAGTGGGTTAACATTGCATGTAATTGCATCCCATATTTTTTGATAGTGGCATGATTTGACTTCTTACAGACATGAAACATTATAAGGACTATCTATTTAATGCAAAATGAATTCTTGAGCCTTATAATAATGAGGATAATGTCTCACCATGCTCATTTAATGTTTTTTTTGTGAATGAATGGCTGTCCTTTAAGTCATTGGATGCATTCTTTTGGCTCCTTATGTCCCTTCCATGGATCAAGTGGTAATGAAAATTATATTTTTATTTGATTATTCATTTATTTTGTAGTCTATAAGTTCAACTCCTATAGTTGGAGTTTAAACTCAATGTAAGATTTGGGTTATGCATGTACCCCATAAAGGAAAATTTTGTGATTCTCTTGGGATCTCTTTTTCTGGTCTTTTTACAAATTTCCTTTCTATGATTGTTTTTTGCTCTCTTAAAATAAAAATTGTCATTATTATATCTATTTTTAGCAAGTTAAATTTGTGTAGTTTGTTATGCCTCATTTTTTGGATGTATTTTGACACTTGCAACACCTTATGATTATTCTTATTTTAATTAACTAATTTTTTAAGTGAATTTCTTTTAATTTCTTGCATGGTTGTATTGATCATTGACTATCTATGGTGCTAAGATTGATAAAATGCATATGGTAGTATAGTTTTGTAAGCTCTATTGAATTTTAGTGCAAATATTGGAAGAAGTAGATCAAAAAATCTATTTTGGTGCATCACCCCCTTTCCCTTTAGAATTTTAATTTTTTTAATTCCTCTCCCTTTTCCTTCCAAGTCTTAGTTTAGGTGCACCCTAATAGTGAGGAAATTGGGCTTCTCCAAAGATTCAATCTCTAATTTCAAGTCCCACACTTTTGACATTATTTCCATGTTACACAAGGTCACTCAAGGATAACATGTCAAGTAGTGGTCCAGACTTTTGTATCAATATGCACCTCAATATATTCATTGTCTACGTAGTATGATGTGAAACCTCCAATACCAAATAAGTGCAATCTCATCAAGTGTTTCCATGTAGGAAAGTTCTCCTTGTTTATCTTGGGTGTCTCTCTCTTGTACATCTTTCTTTTTGACTTGAGTTCCTTCAAACCTTCCTTACAAGCACCAAAGCTCTGATGCCAATTGTTAGAATGATTTACAATAAGTAAAAGGGGGGTGAATCAGTTATCCTTAGGTCCAGATGTATCAATTCAACTTTTAAAAGTTTCAAACAACTTAATCAATATCATTAAACAAATCGATCAATATAAAAACTTATCAACAATTTAACTCACATATTTATATATGTGCATCAACTAACAATAAATTAAACAACTATAAAAGTAGCATGTATATGACAACATTCACATAAGTAAATAATAGTTTGACACCAAGATTTAACGTGGAAATCCAATTAGGAAAAACCCATCAAGTAACATGCTACCACTTTTTCACTCTTCTAAAGTGAGCTCAATTAAGAGCCAACCTTGTTAAAGGTTACAAAACACACTGTTAAATGTGACCTTATTAAATAATTTAATCACTATGTTAGGAGTGGCCTTGTTAGAGGACTTTGGAGCATTCTATTAGAATGTCACCTTGATTAAAGGATTTACAAAATACTATTAGGTCAACCTTGATTAAAGAAATTTGACTATCCAAATGGTTAGAAAGTAACAATAGGTTAGAAAGTAACAACTCACTTTGAAAATTTAGATCTCCATTTAGATTTTTTTTTGGTTCATTTCTTAACCTCCATTATCATCTTCATCATTGATCTTCTTGGCATGTCCTCAAGCAATCACACTTCACTATTCTCTTCACTTCACCTCTACCACTTTGTTCTTCACAGGTTCTCCTTAATATCGCTAATCAATAATGAACCAACCTTAAAAAACATTTTTTATGCCTCCTTAAATAGGTAATTTTGATCTTTTTATGCTTAAATATCATCATAGATCTTACGATTATGTAAAATTCATCGAATCCTTCCATCGTTATTTTCTCCTTTTCCCTACTTGATATTTCTAGAAACTTCTAATAAAAAAATTTCATTAGATCACATAACAAACTCTCTTCATGCATTAAATATTTTAACTCATTAATCTTTATCATCTAGGCATTTTAATCATCTCAAAAATTTAACTATGTTGGCCTCAAATTTAATTTTTTTCAAATTCTAACTTTTGTCATCACTCAAAAATCACTAAGTTCTTCTACTCAATCATTATTGTGTAGCTTGGCATACACTTTCTTTATCTTTCTTAGTATCTATTTACTCACACATATAACGCCCCGCCAAGGGATCCAAAATGGTCAAATCAAACATGTCACAATATGACATCATCAAGAACATAGCAAGACACTTTAGTCCCATCAAGGCAACAAAAAAGCAAGCCAAGTATAACTGATTGATGACTCAAAAATGGTTAAGTCAGGTAACTCAAATACATACACCTCAACATCACACAAGGAAACTGGAAAGCAATAACAAACAGTAAACACATCCATCATAGAGCATATCAACACATCACCATGGTTGGGTTTAGAAAGATCGAGAACAAATCATCAAGTATCACATTCACATAACTCCCAAGCCTTTGGTAAACATCCTAGACTGGTCAACACTAGGACAACCCAAAACTCCAAACATAGATAATACAGAGAAAACATAATGGTCTCACAATTTGGTTTATTCTTGATAATATAATGTTAATTCAAATGTAAGGGTTTCTATTCTTGTTTCCAGTGTATAATTTAGGTACTTATGATTTACACTATATCCCTTACCTATTCCTATGTTTGATTAGAATCAAACTATTACCCTAGTTCAATTTTAAATCAATTTACTAAAATGCTCTAAAGACAAGTTACTTATCAAAATAAATAAGTAGTTTTAAAAATATATATTAAAATAAATTGACAATTTTTATTTAACTATATACATCATTAATCAATTTTAATTAAATTAACTAATGATTATCCAACTAAGTACCAACTCAACGATTATTAATTATTAATAATTAATAACATTACTAACAACTTTGTTAATTAAAGATAAACAATACATATAAATAAATTATTATTTAAATTAATAAATAATAATAATAACTTTATTAATATCCATTATTCAAATAATAATTAAAGATTATTAAAAATCTTATTAAAATTATTATTAAATAATAATTAATTATATTATTCAAACCTTTTTAATAAATATTCTTAATTAAAATAATAACAAAATAAAAATTGTTATTATTAAAAATTATTAACAAATTTAAAACTTGTCATAAAAATTGATTTGCATTCATATTAAACAACACATTAAAATTTATTTTAAACATATAACAAGCAATTAATAAGCGCTGCCTGCATAGTACGCAGGGCAAGATTGCTGTCGTAGTCGTCCTACGTCAACAGGTACGACTGCATACAGCAGTCGCCTACTGTACTTATGTATGGTAAAGGGGCAGAGGGTGGTTAAGCTGGCCCTCCCCTATTCACTTTTTTTTTTTAAATTTATTTATTTTAATAAGAATCATATTACATGATATTATTTATTAAGAAATTTCTTAAAGATATACTTTATTTATTTTATAAAATTTATTATGTTATAAATTTTATAATTACATAAAATTAATTAAATACCTTTTTTTTTTCCTTTTTCTTTTTAATCATAAGTGTGTGTGTGTGTGTGTGTGTGTGTGTGTGTGTGTGTGTGTGTGTGTGTGTGTGTGTGTGTGTGTGTGTGTGTGTCTAAATTTGATCTTCACATTGTTCTATAGAAGGAAAACTACTAACCATCCAAATTTTTTGTTAATCTAGAATTTTCATTTTAAAATTCAACCCCTTCCCGAATATATCCTATTTATACAGAAGTTAATTGACAAGCATCTAATTAATTCCAATATTGATATGTTTAAACTTTCATCACAAAGAATCTACAGGCACGAAGAAGACAAGAAGTAGGGAAAATTGCATAATTAATCAATGATCACAGGACCCTACTTGATCCTGATGCTAATACAAAAACTTCGAACAACTGTGAGAGAATTCGCTCTCAACAACTTTCCTCTAAAAAAGAAACTTTCCTAGAATTTTCCTTTTGAAATTCATTGTCAAAAGATGTCTCCAAAATTCTTGTCTCCCTAAAAATCCTTCCCAAATTCGTTGTCCCTCAAAAATGAACCCTCAAGTTGTGATAAGGAGTTTTCTCCTCAAATTGGGGCACTAATTGTGCATTCACCTGAGATGACTCCTTGCTAACAAGACTCAAACTCAAAATTAACTTTTCTTAATCTTTGCTTAATCTTTTCGTGCACATTAAATGAATTATTAAATAACTTTATTTAATATTCCACTTGACTTATATTTTTAATTAATTTATTACTTTTAATCCCATGCACACTTTATGAAATTAAAATCATATTATTATTTTCACTTATTTTATCTTTTTAATTAATTTCTTTTATTTTCAACTCATACTCGCATCAAGTGCTCTAGAATCTTTTAATAGTTTAATATATTTCAACTTTTAAATTTATTTTAGAACTTAATTGATAAAATATTTAATTAACTTAAATAACAATAATATTTGGCATTTATTTAAAAATGAACTCTAAATATATTATTATTAAATTAAATAAATAGTATCACGATCTAAATTTATCCTTGAACTTTTATCTCCAAATTTAATTCTTTTATTTAATTAATTTCTCAATTAATTAAATATTAAGATATCTTATTAATTTTCCATTAAATTAAATCATTAATTTAATCTTTTAATTAGACTTAATTAATAGAAAATACACCAAGGACTCATGAAACAACATACGAAAATCCAACATAGCAAAACACATACTAAATCAAACAAAAAGGGTTATAATCATGAAATTACATCATTTGATGCATTCGAAGGGTACTCAACTTGGGTACTTGTCCTAATTATCAATTAGGACAAATGGCTAAAGGGTTTAGGATTTGGACTTGAGATTTATCTCCCCTCTCTTACCATTGAGATAATGTGATAGGGTACGCTCATCCTGACAATTCAGGGAAGTCGATACTCGGTACTTGCAACTTGCATAAAATCCACGCATGTACAGACACAACATTCTAAGCTAAACAAGCAATGGCAGGAAGTGGTACATCGTGTAGATCCTGACTAGTAGGTGACTACGACTCCCTCCCTTAACCACATCAAAAACACCATACATAAAGAAAACAAACACGTGCACCATACACATGCAGTATGGGGTAAGTATCCATAAGAAGACACATGTGATAATAAACCATCTAACTAATCATCATCGATAACTAAAAATACTGAATAATCATCATACATGCATGAAATATAGAGTATCAAGTAATCTCATCATATAATCAACTAAATCCGAAACAATATCTGAAAAATTTGAAAGTAATGCTACTAAACATCATGTATAAAACTGGCCTAAAAGAGTTTGGCAATGATAACTGAAATGTGACTTAGGGGCAAGCACTACAACACAGCCATTACTATGCTTATTTTCTACTAACATTTCCTTCATCAACTTGCTTGGTAATAACTACCACTCAACTTTAAAAAAAAAATTGGTTTCTACTTAAGTTCCTTAATATTTTGTTTCAGCTCCTACATTGATTGACCAGATATGATACTCATTCAAGCTTAGATTTGTACTCAACTTCATGTAATTTCACTCATACATCATCCCACTTTTCTTCTTTTCTTCATGTAATGATTAAATAAAATATTATTTTATCAATGACTAACTTATCAAGTGCCCCTTATAATTCCATGATACTTAACTCCTCTCTTCTCAACAACATCACTAGCTCAGTTTGTTATCTCCTCTTTTCAAATACTCTTCATCATTCAAATGATATTACACTCTACATTGTTAGTAAATGTATCTCCAATAGTTTTTATAGCATCTCACCCATAGGTTTGACATTAATGGAAACATAATAATTGTTTCAATTGTAGTTTTGAAGAGAAGGTATATTTCTTAGTTATTCATCTAAGAGTAAAGCTTACAAATTTTCAAACAAGGCTACGAACAAGATGATTGTTTCAATTATTTCAATTGTAGTTTTGAAGAGAAGGTATATTTCTTAGTTGTTCATCTAAGAGTAAAGCTTACAAATTTTCAAACAAGGCTACAAACAAGATTATTGAAAGTGAAAATGTAAGATTTAATGAGTTTGTGGAGAAGAATGATGTGGAAAGACATAAGGAACCTGTAGATTACAACAAGTATGTTTATGTCTATGAAGAGATACCTAATACTCTACCTGAGTTACAGCACAAAGCTACCAAGTACCTATTATGGACACCTAAGTCACAAACACTACAACTCAATCAGGGAGCTAAACTTCTACCGAATGAAGGAAATGTTGAGAATCAAAGAAATGAACCTGTATTGGCCAAATATGTAAGGACGAACCTTTCACCTAAATAAATAATTGAAGAAAGAAGTGGTGGAGTACAAAAAAGAAGAAAAATAAGAGAAAGTACATGCTTAATAGTTGATTTTGAACCAAGAACAATAAAAGTTGCATTGGATGATGAATGTGGGTTAATGATATGAATGAGGAGACAGATCAAATTGAGAAGAGAAATGCATGGATACCTTTACCAAGACCTTTTGATAAGAATATGATTGAAACCAAAAGGATTTTCATAAACAAGTTGACTGAGAATGGAGAAATGGTGAGAAACAAAGCAAGATTAGTTTGCAAGGGTTATGCACAAGAAGAAGGAATTGATTTTGGTGAAACTTTTGCACATGTGATAAGATTGGAAGGAGTAAGATCACTATTTTCTTATGCTACATACAAAATATTTAAAGTATATCAAATGGGTGTAAAATCAACATTTCTAAATGGAATACTTGAAGAAGAAGTCTACATTGAACAGCTTAAAGGATTCATGAAGCTTGAAAAAGAGAATATGGTATCCAAGTTGAACAAAGCATTGTGTTAAAACAAGCCCCAAGAGCATGGTATGAAAGATTACATTCTTATCTAATTAAGATTGTATTTTCTAGAACAAGCGAAAACAGTAATCTATACATGAAGAATGAATCTGAAGATATGGTGCTGATTTTTGAAATATTTATTGATGACATAATATTTGGAGGAAATGATATGTTGAAAAAGACATTTTCTGAAAAAATGAGTACTGGATTTGAAATGTCTATGTTTGGTGAGATTAAAAAAAAAATCATTGTATTACTAGTTCATCAAACAATGAAAGGAATCTATGTTTCTCAATCTAAATAGGTGTAAAAAAAAAGCTTGAAAAATTTTTAGATGGATGAGTCTAAACCAGTCGATACAACTATGGTGATGAGAGTGTAATTATCAAAGCAAGACACTATTGGTGAGGTTGACCATACACTATATAGGTCTATGATTGGAAAGCTACACTATGTTGTACATAGTAGACCAGATATTTCCCTATTTGTTGAAATTTTTGCAAGGTTTTCATCTAATCCAATGGAAACACACATGATTGAAGTGAAAAGGATATTCAAATTTCTCAAGGAAATTGAAGATTATGGCCTATGGTATAAACAAGAGAATGACTTTAATCTTAAAGTCTACACAGATGTTGATTGGGCTAGATTATTGATGATAGAAAAAGAACAAGTGGTAGCGATTTATTTTTAGGAGAAAGGTTGATTACATGGATAAGTAAGAAACAAAGTTTTATTTCACAACCTATTGCTGAATTTTAAAATGTTGTTGTTGTTATCAATTGTTCAAATATTGTATGGATCAAACAATTGTGGAAAGAAATGCAAGAAGAGGTAACTAATCCTATTACTATTTGCTATGATAATACAAGTGCCATAAATATCTTAAAGAATCTAGTGATACATTTAAACAAAAAGCACATAGCAATCAAGTATTGTTACTTAAGGAAGAAAGTACAAGAGAAGCAAGTAAGGTTTGAATATGTGAAGTCTAAGGAACCAATTGTTGATATATTTAGTAAGCCACTACCTAAGGATGATTTTGAGTATCTAAGATGTAAATTGGGGATCATGACCCTATCCAAACTTCACTAAGTGAAATTGTGTGTTGCATAAATTCATGGATGAATTGGTATAACTTTATGGAGTTGATGCAAAAGTGTTCACACTTTAGGAGCATTTTTGAAGTTGTGAAGTTTGTTGTAATGAAACTAAAGTAATCTATATATGCAAGGTACAAGGACAAATACAAAATTTTATAAGTTTCATGATGAAATTTTTAATGATATTTGGAATTGCTATCAGAAGGGGATAATACATTGAAAAAGGGGAGAAGATACTATAAGGGAGAATAAATTGAATGGAGAGAAAGTAAGAGTAACGGATGTCCAAAGGGAGAGTTGCACACACCAAGTTTAAAGCTATCAGAAGACTGAACCTAAAATAAGAGATCACAATCTAATGAAGATATTGGCAAAGTTGTTACTATTGAAGATACACACCGAGTTACAGAGTTCCAAGAATTAAGTCAAAGCACTGAGAAGTTGTGTTATTTTCAATGCATACATTTGATTATCTTATGTCATGTTTTGTAATGTAAAATCTTACGCTATGTGTATTCATCAATGCCAAAGGGGGAGATTGTTAGCCCCAACTGATAATACAATTGAGAGTGGGAGATTGTTTGTTGATAAGTGATATGAATGTATGTAAGAGAGTCATGTCAGTGAATTATATTAGTTGTTATATTATCATTGATTTCAAAGTCTTAGTTGGCTAGACAATATGCTAACTCAGGAAAGTATCATATCATTAGATTGATGATGAGGATTTCAAAAAAGTATGATGAAAATAGAAGTGATATGTAAGGTATGAAATGGGTACTTGAATGAGATGGACAATGATAATGTAATATTGGTTTGATTTTTTTACAATCATGTATTGTTGCAATATATTGAATACTACAAGGTTAACTGAGTCACTAAGTTAATGAAGGGAGAGCGTATTCACTGGGTGACTAGAGTATCTCTTGAATGATTAAAAAAGAAAAAAGGAAAGCACAGTGATGCCTGAGCGATTCAGTATTAACCGTGTGTTATATTGCCCAAGTAAATGTTATGTTGACCGAGTGAAAGTTGGATGAACAAGCTTGGAAAAATAGAACCTGAGGATGACTTTCAATGGAAATTTGAAAAGTTTGAGATGGTCTAAAGTGAGAGTCAATTGTTGCAAGATCTATGAATGAGAAAATTCAAGAAATATATGATGAGGGAAATTGAATGAAGATAGAATTGGACACAAAGTTATATGAAAATTATATTTTCTATGTGTGTAAATTCATTTTATGAAGGAATACTATTGTAAACCCAAGATCAATGATTCTTATTAAGTGGAAAAAGATGGAAGGATCTAGAAGCATTGAGAAGACTATTTAAGGAGATATTAGAAATAGTTTTAAGTTGTTGGTTCAAAGTTGTTGTTGGTTGATGTTATTGAGATTTCTACTGATCATATTGCTAAGAGGAGATCAAAGTGTGAAGGTGAAGAAGGTGAAAAAAGATTATTGAGACAGGTGAATCAAGCAAAATAGAGAAAATATAAGGAAGAGAATTGGTTGAAGAGTGAATTAGCCAAGTGAGCAAAAGATAGACGAAATAGCAAGAATAGAGATCTAAATAAGAAAAGGTAGTTTCTATCTTAACATATCACTTTATATTATTATTGTTTAACCATTGTAGCAAAAAATATCAAAAGTATTGAGTGGACCTAACAAGTCTATGAAATCATATACCGTAACATCAATTAGTGATGTTTGTAAGTCCTTTAAATTAGGCCACACTTTTGAGTCAAGGGAAGGGAGTGATTAGGTATAGATGATGTCTTGGTGACATCCTCTAACAAGGTCACTTTAACAAAGTGTATGTAACCTTTAATAATGTTGGTTCCTAGTAGATCTCACTCCAAAAGAGTGAAATTTTTGGGTTGCCAATCCCAGGTGGTTTTCCCTTCACGAGGTTTCCCCATTAAGATCATGGTGTTAATTCTATGAATTTTATTTGTGTTGCAAGTTGTTTTACACATTTTCATAGTTTAATGCAACTTGGTAATAACTAAGATATCACTAGATAATTACAATAATTTTAATGTCAATCAGTTATGCAATAGTTTATTAATAGTTTGGATTGACGTGATTGAGTGAGCTAAGTATTAAGTTGGATGATTATATTGTGTGATTGAAGTTAATGTTTATAAAGTTTAGTTGGTACTAAAAAATTTGAAAGGGATTGTATGATAATTGGACAAAACTAATTCACCCCACCCTGAGTTATCTAACAGGAACATTATTCTACACTCAATGAGCAGTTTCTACATCGAACCCAACACATCTACCAAAGGTGTAAAATATGCATTTAGGGGGGCTACTTGGTCTCACTTATACTTCTCTCCTATATGGGGATTATTGATTTTATATGCATGATGTATATCATAATTTGGGGATCTTGATTGTTGGAATTACAAATGGGAAACATATACTTCTAAGAGGGGGGTGAATCAAAAGTTCAAACTTCAGCTATTAAAACTTACACCATTCATTAGATGCATGCAATATATGAACTGAAAATAACATGAAAAGAGAATGCATCTAAAACATGTAAACAATTGAAAACACACACTTAACATCAAATATGATTACCCAAAAACCCTCCAAACAAAGGGTAAAACTAGGGTGGGGATGACAACCACAAATCTTTACTACTATAGCAATAAAGTGTAGCCAATTAAGGTTACAATGGTTTAACCATGAAATATGATCTGCCCTGTGAAAGCCCTACCCTATTAAAGGCTTACAAGGACTGTTAAGTCCCACCTTGTTAGATAATTTCAACACCCTATTAGAAGTGTGTCTGGCTAAAGGACTTCAAAACATCCACTTGGAATGTCACCCCGTTAAAGGACTTACAACAGTCTATTAGGACTACTGTGCCTAGGAGATTTAACTAAAATCACCTATTAAGATGTTTCAGCATAGATATTGTGATTAGTTTTAGTTTCCTGATTAAAGATCAAATCTGTATAGTGTCCTTCTTGATCCTCTTTGATCTTATATAACAATTGTTGTATCCTTCTATTCTTTGTTCTCCTCCAACTAAATTTGCAATTCTCTCTCACTACTAAGTCACCTTGAATTCTTTATGAATAAATTTGATCATTCACCCCTTGTTACCTCTTGTAACATTATCTCTCACACTTTGTACTCATTGTTATTGTTGGGGGTTTCATCTTCTTTATAAAGACTTTGGTGGCTTAGGCTAAGGTATGAATCTACGATTGAGATTCATCCTTTTTACCACTTAATCCTTCCCATTTTCTGCTTGGTTGTGTGTAAACACATAAGGATTCTACAAATAGATTTTTCCTTATCTTTAAAGAATCAAAATCTGACCTTATGTCAGCTTGAAAATAGTTTACATAGTTGTTTGTGCAATCACAAACAAATATGTCCAATCTATGTTACTCGGCACTTGAAGTTATTGATGCTCAGCACATACTATAATTCTATTTCTAATTCAACACCTAAACTGCTTGATGTCTACTATTTACTCAATTCTTGAATCACTCAGCATGGTCTATCTGCTTGACACTTGAGTGGCTTGGCACATGAGTGACTCGGCATTCATTGCAACTTGGCATAGTCTTGTATTTACATATTGTACTTGGCATGCATTACTAGTTCAGCATAAACTAAGTAAATTTCATAAGTGTGTTGACATTCAATTGTCAAAACCAATCTAAGATCAACAATCTCCCCCTTTGAGATGAGTGTCAAAAACACTTAACTATACATAATCAATCTAATCTTCTTGAGTATAATATATTCACAACTTGGGTTATATACAAAACTTCAAAATTTTAAAAATTTTGCAATAACATATATACCTCAAAGTTTATAACTCCCCTTGAGTTAATGTGCTTGTTCTGTATCAAAAAAATTGTTCTCCATTCTGAGTGGGTTTGTCTCTACTAATCGATACTCTTTGCCTTCAATGTATTTGCAACTAATGCTCTGTCATATGATATGTGCTTTGCTCTATGTCTGTTTCTGCATTGTATTCCTCAAAATGTATATCACTGGGGTCAAAAAACTAATTTAGCTCCCCCTTTCATTATTCTCTTATTTCTTTATCTACTTCTTTCCCTCTTTTCTCCCCCTTTGGTTTATTTACCCCTTACTCTTTTATCTCCCCCTTTTTGACACTTATGTCAAAGGATGTATACACTTAGAGTGTATTTGTCCAAAAAGGATTTGTGGAGCTCCATAATTATCTCCAGAGCTGCATCCTAGTTGTCACATTCAACATCTAGTGACTTGAGTTGAATTGCCAGCATGGCTACTAGGTGAACTAGTCCATCTAATGTGGAAAGATGAGCATCCTTCTTTAACAAAGTTTCTACATATCCTAGATCTTTATGGAGTATTTCTATATGTGGGGTGAGGGAGGCTTGAATTCATGTCAACTTGGCTCTTATATTAGCCTCTTCTACTGTTAACATAGCTAGTTGACTTTGTTATTGAAGCAATGTGTGAAAATGCTTCTCACTCTGAGCTAGGTTTTGAGGTAGTTGCATACCTGATACATTGAGATTTATCTCCAAACTTAGAATTCTATGTCTTGTTCCTTGAGTGAAGAGTTCTAGGTCACACAGTTTAGTGTACAATGAGAAACTATTCTCCAGTACCTTCTTCACATCTTCAACCTTTGTGGTTAGTGCAACTTGAGTGAGTCCAATCTCTCCAAATATTTTCTCATTTACTTTATTCTATAATTTCTTCTCTGACCATTCAAGAAGTTTTGCACTTGTGTCAATATCTTCATTATTGACCTTCTCAACAATTTCTAATAATTGTTCCAATAGAGGCTTTGTTTCTTCAAGTGTAGGCAGGCTGAATGCATCTAAGAAGATTTCATTGATGTCTTGTAATGCTTGCCTTTGCCTAAATTCCTTTCTAGGTATTTCTTGATGTTTCTTCTTTTCCAAAGCTTATTGTAACATGTTTATTTTTTCTAGTGTCATTGTTGCATAATCAAACTAAGGTATCACTATTTCTTCATCTAAAGTTACATCACCATAGTGAGTTACCTTGTCAACTTTTGTAGAGCATGAGCCTAGTGCTGAAATTTGTAGTGGTATAGCCTCTATGCTCGACTTCTAAAGAATTTTTTTAGGAGTGCTTGATGTAGGTAATGTTACCAATGCTTTAATAGCTTCTTGCTCCTTCTCCTTTGGTGTATCCTTGCTCTCTTCATATCTACTTCCATCAATCTTAATGATTTGAGTTGCACCTTGGGGTTGTGTTGCAGGTACAGATTTGTCTATCTGTCCTATTTTCTCTATTGTTGTTTCCTTTTCCTCTTCTTTGGTAGCCTATCCCTACTCAACTATGCCTTCTTTGACACTTGTCTCAACCTTGATAGATGTAACTTAAGTTGTTTGAATCAAGGGTTGAACACTAGTAGCTAAAGGGATGGTATAAGGTGGTTCTTGTGTGTTCACCTTATCCCTTGTGATGTCATCTACTGCCTTTTAAAGCTCATCCACACTGATCAATATTAGGTTTTCACATAAGCTTGTTTATAGTGTATATTGGTCAAGAATCTTCTTCAAATTTTTTGTAGTTAAAGGATTGATGTTCTGAGCTAAGCCATCAGGAACATCCTTAACACTTATGATTTCTACAAGTATACTAGTGTCATGAGGAGGGCTCATAGCTGACATCTGTGTTTCTTGCACACTTTGTTCTTCTTGTTGCTCTTCAGTTGTAGCCATGTCTTCATCTTTCTTTTCACTAGTACATTTTACCCCATTTTTTGACCAATATTAGTCAAAATATTGACTCAGGTTGGTCAAAATTTGGACCAACCAATTGGTCAAAGTTTTTCTCATCAAAATTTTAACCAACTTACTAGTTGGTCAAAATTTCAACCAATCTGTTCGTTGAAAACTTTCCAAAGCCCTAGTACAATTTCTACCAAGAATTGGTAGAAATTTTGATCAATCCTTGGTCAAAAATGACCAGCCATTGGTTAAAATTTTGACCAATGCTTGGTAGAAAACTTTTGGGCATTTCTTGGTGGAAAACTTCCAAGAATTGGTCAAAAGTTTGACCAATGCTTGGTCAAAAACTTCCAGGCATTGGTCAAATTTTTGACCAATGCTTGGTAGGAAACTGCCAACCATTAGTCAAAATTTTGAGCAATGGTTGGTCAATAAAAAATTCAAGGCATTTTATAAAATAGTTCACGTGCCTTGCCTATGATTTGACATTTTGCATGGATCTTGCACTCTCTCATCCTGATGATGGATTACAGAGAGTGATCTGAAATGATGATGCTAAAAAACACACACAATCAAATCCAAAATGAACTTGCATTACAAATGGATTGTGGAAATCTGATATTGTTAATTTTGCATGCATGTCTACCAAGACAATCACAACTTAAACATATATAAATCTATTTTGTGTGTGTGTGTGTGTGTGTGTGTGTGTTTAAGTTGTGATTTTCCTACTAGACATGCATGTAAAATTAACAATATCAGATTTCCACAATCCATTTGTAATACAAATTCATTTTGGATTTGATTATGTGTGTTTTTTAGCATCATTGTTTCAGATCACTCTCTGTAATCCATCATCAGCTAGATGAGAGAGTGTAGGATGCATGCAAAATCTCAAATCATAGGTAAGGCCTGTGAACTATTTTATGGAATGCCTCAAAGAAGCTAAGAATATTAAAATACTTACAAGGGCACGAGGCACTTCATAGTTGTTGATTGCACAATATGGTTTAAGAACTCCTCCTCACTGATTAACTTTCACCATAAACCAACAATCTTCATCTTTGTTGTGGGCTCCTATCCCCTATGTGACTGCTGATGTAGAAGTTGAAGTGGAAAAAATAAGTGAAAGTGTGTTGAATAATGTTTCTAATCTCAACTTGGTCAACATTGTTTATTTAAGGGCTATGGACTGGGAAATTCTTCAATGTCCAACAATTAAGGGTAGCATTGCATCCTCTTTAACTGTTACATGTACAGCCCTAGGAGGAAATAGGTTGTTGGCTGCTTCTTCTGGCCTAGAAGGATATGACTACAATAAAGACTAAGCTCAATCAAATATTCCCAAGTTCACAGCAACTTCTACAATTTCAATTGATTAGCGTACGAATGTAGAAAATAATTGTTTACCAAATGTATGTACTAGTGGGGTCAATCTCAAGCACCAGAAGAAAACTATATATATAATAGATTCCATTCAGACACATGACAACAACAAAGATTTTGAGTTCATTTGAATATCCTCAGTTTAGTGTAGTAAGCTGAGCAAAATAATTTAATCAAGCCAAAGTGAAACTCTTAGATAGGTTGCCATTTTTCTTGTGTCACAACAAGTTTAGACCAAAAAAGATATGACATCCCATCATTCCCTTGAATCTTTGGAGACAAATCTACGAATAGAAGCAAACTTAGTAGATGCCTTCATGAATCTTAATTGCTAAATAATGCAATAGTGTTAAAGCCTTATTATTTGCTTCCATATTTCTATTTCTTGGTTGAAAATATTTGTACTCCAAGTGCATATATGTTTAAAAAGAATTAATCAATGACTAAGGTAGAAAAAGATGTAAATGTATCCACTATGGGTCCCTTCTTGTTTGAAATTATTTGTCATCATAAAAACTAAACATAATAGGAACAAAAATAAACACACAAATCCTCATTGTTTTTCTATTTCATATCAATTATAGACATAAAAGCCACTAGTGTATTCCCTGTGTTTTAACGAAGCACAAAGGAAAAGTCATCATCCATATAGAATACATAGGATTGTTTACAAATGCTAAAACCTATAATATAATTCAATTGGAATTATAACTACTTACTCAGTCATTAACATTGGAAAAATCTAACAAATTCCTTAAATGCTCCATGAAAATGAAATCTTCTAGAGAATAGTGATGTAGAAGGTAACCAAGTACACAAAAATAAGGTTGATCACTTATATCAACTAGAATTTAGTCTAAAATAACTTCATCTTCACTTAGATTTATTTTTAATTGAGTGTAAGCCATTTTCTTTCAAATAATTGAAACTTACCTCTAGTCATGTTACCAATTTCATAATTTAAGACAATTTTCAATATCAAATTAGTTTTCAAAATATTAGTACATTGTTAATGAGAAAGTATTTAAGCACTAACTTGACTTTTGTGCTTCACCAGTTACTGTTGTCTTTGTCTTTTTATTAGTACTAATTTTAGGTTTTGTAAATGACTCCAACAAAGTCCTCTTCTTGCTAGTAGTCTCAACCTTTCATCAAGAAGGTCTTAAATGAGCTATAAGCTAGAATAAAAAAATAGAATAATACCTTCCCAAATGGAAACATTCCAATCCATCATCATACCATGGGTGTCTTTTGATTCACGTCCTTGTCACTCTCATCTTCAGAAATTCTTCTAAATCACTGTCACTTCTTCTTGCAAAACAATCAAATATTAGGTCACTTATGAAAACCTTGTACAATCCAAAAAAATATAATCTCCACAAGATATTAATGTAAAAATAGTATAAGATGAGGAACAGTATTCATTTTTGCATTACTACAATTTTTTATCAGTTTTAAATAAAAATGGACCAACACAAAAAAAAAATAGAGAATCAACCAAATGACAACTAAAGAAATTTACATGTACACAGTATATTCCAACCAAAAAACAATGAATAGAAAAAAGACTAAAAGTCATCAAAACACATTCAATACAATTAGTTTCTAGGTAATAAAACTACATAAATAAATAGAAGTGAAAATTTGGGTTGAACCTTACTTGAACACTAGACCACCCCTTTGCAATATCATCCTGAACGTTGTCCAACTCATTGATCCATCCTTACAAGACCCTTCTATTCTTACGACTATCAAAAAATGTTTTGGATGCATAGAATTTTCCATAGTCACATCTCAGTCCATATTTGTTGACAGCACTTGTATTGTCTGGAACATACCTATTAATGTTTGTGAAGTAAGTCCCAATTATATAATACTCAAATATTGTTTCATTGAGGGATGCCTTGAAGACATGTTTGATCTTAGGCCCAATAATAGAAGTATCAAGACCATGTTTTCCCAATGGAGAGACAGGATAAAAATCAGGGCACTCCCACATTCCTATCTTCTTAGAGGAATTCAGAGGGTGCTTCTTTTTGGTCCAGTGAACAAAATATTTGGTTGTGTAAAGAAGCGTCTTTCCATTAAGATGTCAATATTCCTTGTTTCCCACAATAATTCTCCACCTTCCATCTTTTCCAAGCCATCTAATGGTTGGATCTCTAAAAGAGCTCCCATTGAGTCCTTTCTCTAGAACAATGATGGGATTTTCAGGGATCTTCACCCATTCTTTTAAGTAGGGATTCGATGAGTCTTTAGGAACAACCATGTTTTGAACTTGTCTAGAGGAGTTGCCCCATCATATGTAAAGAATCACTATATTTTCTCTAGACAAAAGCGTAGCAAAGTCAGACCAGCAACCTTTTATGTCATATCATTCACTTGGAATGATTGCAAAGTATAATGGCTTCCAATTAATCAGATCCTTTGACACACAATGTTGCCCCATATTGCCCCAGAGGATTGTACTAGTAAAATAAATGGTACAAACCTTTGTAGAACATGGGCCTTGTAAAACACATTGGATGTTATATTCACAAACAGTTGCTACAACTTATGCTATAAATTCTTTCCAAAATTATAAGCATCTACACATGCATATGATTTCTCCCTGGCCAAGTACTCCAGAAGACTTACTGGGCTTACAAGTAAACTCATACATTTTTGGAGATTTCTATGGCTCAGTTTATGATGCTAGTTTGAGATGGAATGCTTCTCATTCACAAGGAAGATGTCAAAGCTATCCACTATCTAAATCAATACAAAGATATGGTGGATCTCGTTGAACTAAATCAACTAGATAATATGATGAAAGATCTGAATATTTCCAATGATACCCAGAACTCTGCCCTTAATAAGAATGAACATGAAGATTTCATGGGCCCTGATGATAATGCACCAAAGGAATATGTCCTGACAGGCTAGAATGATGAATTGTTTGCTACAGACTTTTTGGATTCTATGGAAAGTAATGAAGGTTGGGGCCCTTGTGAAGGATGTCAGTTACTTCATTATCAATTTTGATACTATCAAGTTTTGATGTGCTCTGATGATTATACTGCTACTCTTAATTCCTCGTGCTATATATACTTCCCATTTGTTTCCATGGGATAAGTTCTTGATATGTAATCAGATGTATCCCTTTATTGTATCTAGTTCCCGAGGCAACTTCTAGAATTTTGATACTTTTCTGTTGAATATATCCAATTGAACTGATTATATCCAATGATTAAACTATTTTAATATCAAAAATAAAAGGCAGTAACCAAAATGTGGAACTAAAAGTCCTTTTTAAAAGGCAAGGTTTAAAACAACAATACCACAAGAAATTACTACAGCTTATGCTATAAAATGATTCTAAAATTATAAACATGTACATATGCATATGAGTTCTCCTTGGCTAAGTATTCTTCAGATTCATTGGGAAAAAAATGCAAGAAGAAAATTGGAATATTTCAATGCAAAAGATCAAATTTGAATATGAAAAACATTCAAGAAATTTCTATGAGGACAAGTTCATGTATTGGTTATAAAAAAATCAGTAAACAGTTAAGGTAACCTGTGCAAAGAAAGAGATAAATAAATTTCTTTTCCTGAATGCAAGCTGAAAGGCCTTTCCAGTAAGTGGCAACCGATCCTTGGCCTGTATGAGCAGATGTTGTATCAGCTCAGGATCCTTAACATTATTGCACCACTTTCCAAGATTGAATTCATAAAAATATAGAAGACAAGGTAAGGGGTAGTCCATACAGCACCAAAAAACAGACTTGGCACAAGGCCTTTGTAGTAGAAATTGTTGATTTACACTACAATAGAGACAAATAAACTACTTTTTCTGAATGCAAGTTGAAAGGCCTTTTCAGCAATTGAAACAATTTATTTACACTACATCTAGAGTACTTGGGTTCCTAAGAAACATCCTTTAAGCATCATTGTTCTCTCTAGTGTGTAACCAGAGTGCAAGGATAACACACAATTTATGGTGAATTTCGTTGTATCTCAATGTTTTTGAGTGTAGTTTCTTTCATCAGCATCAATACCAATATTGTTGGGAGGAACCTACTCTGGTACGTATATTTTTTTCCAGTAGATAGATTTGACTAATAGCGTGCATGTGAAAGAAAGTAATTTAATATGTGTTGATATCCATACTATCAAGCAGTGGAAAGAATCAATGATCTATAGGCTTACAAAAGTTCAATAGGATTTTAAATGCATAAACAAAAGTTGTCATTAAAGATATAAATGAAAAGCCAAAGAAGTATGCTTTGCATGCAAGGCTTAACAGCTCAGGTTTGCAAATCCCAATGTCTTAAATAAAATTTGCCCCAAGGTCTTATCTATAGTTATACATAGCGATATAGACATAAGGCTGAAAATGATAGTGACAAGGAATAATTTGTTGGTGGTGGAACTAAAGTATTAATCACACAGACTGCTCTAGGAAATGGATCGATCACACGTACCAGAGTACTAATCACCAAATTTTGTACTATGGTACATATGATAGGTACATGAGTACAAAATCCACCCAACAAAAAAAAATGCATGATTAGCACATTATAAAATATAGCAAAACAAGGTTTTACCAGTTGTAGTGGGCATAGACAAGGATGTTTGCATGAACCTTGTTGTTGACAATGCACAAGGTAATACTGGACTGTCGACCAAAGGAGACGTCTGCACTTCATCATGAGCTAAAGAATACAATTTGAAATGGATACAAATCAAATGGGATACTAGCTAAAAGTGTCCATAAAAAAAAAAAGGTAAGTGTTATAATGTTGATGAAAACAAACAAACAAAGAGTTACTTACACTAAGGTTGTGCGCTACAACCCTCACCATGTGATATCACAACTGTCACATATTTCTATACAAGAACACATAAAATTAGGGATCATGATCCATAAGATACTATAAAATATTAACATCTATTGAACTTCTATTATTGCTTTAGTCAAATTACTGCTTACCTTCAAAGATTGGACCCTACGGTCCAATTCTTTTCTCAATGCCTCTTTCTCTGCACTTGTGTCACCCTCGATGATAATGTTAACAATTTCATCAGTGTATCTTTGTTTGAGTTTTTGAGCCATGAACATAGGTTCAGCACTAAGTGTGATGTCATGTAAAAATGATGCCCATATTTCAGATCGCATTTGATCGGCTGTCATTCTAGCTTTTTCCTATCATTTGTGACATCAAATATCAGTAAAATTTCATCAAAATAACTTCAAATCCATAAAGAAGAGAACATAATAATACAACATTTGTTTCTATATTAATATTAAAAATTTCAATAATTAATGTTTAGCTCCATTGAAGGTGTGTGAGATGGTGCATCCATGTCACCCTATGAAAAAGATTAGTAAGTCTTAGAAATCAGCAATGAAATTAAAGTAATAGACTTACCAAAAAAGATTGTATATGTAAATAATTTGTCTTAAGTTAGCCAAAAATTTGGTGTAAGTAATGTGTATATCTAAAAAAATATTTGACATGTTCTATTTAATGTTTACATCTACACATATGGTTTGGAAAGAAAATTTTGGTCGTACATGGCCTCATCATAGTTGACATTGATCCTACTTGGACATTTCATTCATCATCATGATCTTCATCCATGTCATCATCATCATCATGACCATCATCATATTTGTCACCTTGATCATCGTCATCACCACCACCATCTTCATCACCATCATCATCATCTTCATCACCATCATCATCATGACAATCATCATGATGATCATCACCATATTCATCATCATGATCATGATCTTCATCAGCATCATCATCATCATTATCACCATTATCATCGGCATGACCAAAATCATCACCATCTTCTTCTTCTTCTTCTTCATTGGGTAACTGTCATTCATGATAATCATTTACTTCATCTTGTGCTTCTTCAATATCTTCTTCTTCCATCACATTATACTTTATCAACCTTCCTCTTGGATCATGTCTAACAACAAATGACCAACCTAGTTTGTGTGGAACACCAAAGTAAAACACTTGCTTGCATTGGCTTGGAAGAATATAGGGCTTATCTTTGACTGGCTCGAATGACCTTGTATTAATCATAGTAAATCCACTATCATGTTCAATAACAGTCCTATCAAGATCATTTCGATTCAATCATAGCCTATACCATTTGATGACAAATAGAACTATTTTGAATGAATTAAAGTTGCACTCAAGTATATCATCCAAAATGCCATAGTATCTATTTTTAGATTATTGAGAATGTATGTCATTTCTAGATGAAATGTTGGTGACCGCAAAGATAGCACTTATCCTAGAATCACACATTTTCTTCATTTCGTCTTAACTTTTTTGTTCAAAATTTATAGCCATGGTAGTACATAGCTTTGTGGTGTTTGACCTACAATTATTCAAACATGTCAAGATTATTTGCATCAATCTATGAGTTGATATTAAACTTATGTCTCATGATTAGTAATCTTATGTGTACCTTTGTATCTCTTAAGTCATATACTAGATCAAGTACCATTGGCATAACATTGGGATCTCTATTACGATGAGCTTCTTTAACCAATAATGCAACACCATCCCATGTTAATGAGAAACCATTTTCTTGAGATTCTTTAATCCATACCATCATCCAATCAAGAATGTTTACAATATACAAATGTAGTGCATCCCACTCATGACCAACTATAAAGAAGACAATTACACCAATTAGAAACAACTTATATATATTGATGATGGATAAGAATTATTAAACTACAAAAAAAAATAACTTATAATTAACTCTCACTCTCCTCAATCTACCTTTCCCTGTCAAGTACTCCCCTTTGAATTTTTCATTAGAGTTGCGATCCCAAATGGGATCTACATAGATATTTACTACAAACTTTGGAAGATATTCACTAATGTACACCATGGTCTGGTATACCATATATCCCTCTACCATAGAACCCTTAGGACATGCTCTTTGTCGAACCAAGCGCTTCATAAATTTTAAGTGCCTCTTAACCATCCGCATTGACTTAGTTTGTCCAGGTCCACATAATTCAATCTCCTCAACTTAATATATGAGGTAGTGTTCTTAAGCATTGAAAAAGGTTGGAGGTAAACACTTTTGCATTTCACACGAGCTGTGGAATTTTTCTCTTCTAATATTTTATATATTTTTTATCAATTTTTTTAGATGATAACCACCTAAAAGAGATTCAGCACACAAAAATACATAAACAATATTTTAAATAAATTTATACAATATATTTTAGATTAAAAAATTACAAATCTAAGAAAAAACACTTCTAACCTCATGTATTTTTCAAGATCATATATAACTTGTTTAATATTCTTGTCAAACTGGTGTGGAAGGGATAGAGGTGGGACGTAGTGCAATCATTAAAAAATGATCATTTCAATATATTATTAAATAATACAATAGGTAGTAGATTCAATTTTACAAATATACTATAAATAGAGAACATGACTTACCTTGATGAAGGTATGCCAATCATGTGTTTTCAATCCTACCCCAAAATCACCTTTCTTTGATAGAAGAGTGCTTATATTTGCAGCAAATCCTATTGGAAATTTTTCTTTTTTTATAACTTATTTTAATGCATCACTTTGTTGCTCCATTAATGACCAAGGTAGGGCACTTGTATTTATGTAGTCTTCATTGCTATTTGATTCAATGAAATCTTTTACTATAGGATTGGATTCACAAAAGTCAGTACGAATTTTGGCAATTTGTTCTCTATCACGCCTTCCATCCAACATTTTTCATAGTGTCTCTGTTACATTCTTTCCAATATGCATAGCATCAAACAAATGCATGATTAGGAGATCCTTGTAGTACAGTAACCTACTAAATTGAGTAGGATAACTTTTCATTCCTCTAAGAAGTTGGTCATTGATGCCTTGATGACCTTCACAAGCATCAATTGTAGCATTAATAAATATAAGACAATATCAAAATAAAAATTTTAAACTTCGGACAACAAATTGGACATTACCTCGATAATTTAGTCAATCGTATTCCAACTTCCATAGATGAGGTGTCATTCTTCATGGCCTTGATGATGTCTATTCTTTCCCATTGAAAAGATTTTTTTTGACAATTCGATACCTATGATTATTGTGGAGAAAGTTCCTAAACTCATCGAACACCTCTTTTCTAAACTTCTCGAATGATGAGATTTCATCTTCGGACCACAAACTGGACATGCAAATTTTCCCTTTGCCTAAAGACCTAAAAGATCATGTACTATTGGATCATGTACAATTATCATGCACAACTTAAGCATACAATAGTAATGTGTAAGCACTATAACAGACCAAAAATATGTGACCTTAACAATATAACATACTGCAAAAATGAGTTAGCCCAAGGGCATCATGTATTGTCCATACAAGAATTGCACAAAATTGAAATTGTTGATGTCCTATTGGTCTAGAGATTTCATAAATAGTGATGCCATTCCATAACTTCAACAACTCGTCAATTAGGGGCTATATACATGTTCATATCTTTAACTTGTTACTTACCTAGTAATTGAATGAACATAAACATTACAGAATTATTATGACCATTTTTAGGCACTATTTATAAATTAATTTAGATAACTATAAAATGAAAAAAATACTTGCAACAATCATTGACAACATTATGTGCTCCCTCTTTATGGACATCCAAGGAGGAATGTTATTGTTAATAACAAAAATAGGCCACACTAAGTAAACAGATCTCATATCTCCATATGGATTGACACCGTCTATTGCTAATGAAAGCTTCAGATTATGAGGTTCTTCCTTGAAGTGTGACCATGTTTCTTCTATCTCTTTAAATTAATAACCATCAACAGGCATTCGCATAATGTCACCTTGACTTCTATTGCATGCATGGTAATCCATAAATTGTGCCAAACTAGCACACCTGAATAATCGTTGAAGACATAGAATAATGGGAATGTACTGAAGAATCCTGTGAGGCACCTTTTTTGTTATTTGATCTGACCAATATCTACTAATATGACAATCAGGGCATTCTATTGTAAATTTATGTTGTTTATGATATAGAATGTGATCATTGGGATATGCATGTATTGTATGATACTTCATTCCAATCTGATTCATAATGGTAGATTATTCTTGGTACAAATGAGGCAAAATGTTTGATGGTGGTAACAAAAACTCATCTATCTACCTACAACAACAAATATTCATTGTTAATATAATGAATAGTAATTGTATGCTAACATTTAAGATGACAAAAATGGCATACCTTAGCATACATGACATTGCTACATTAGATAAACCATTCATAACCTTTAAGTTCACCAACAACACTATAGCTGAGAGTAGAGTTGTTTGGGAGCCTTCGTATAAGGGCTTGTGTGCCTTCTCAAGTAAAGTTATATCAAGACCATCTTCATCATCATTATATGATTAGCTAGTACCATCATTGTGAGCCTCTTCATCACCTTCTCCAATACCATCTTTTTCAATCATGTCCTTTGGCACATTATCATCTTCTTCCATGGGAGTGTTCTCCTCAGCTTGGATATTTACAACTCCATGTTCCTCTAGTAGGGAATCCACATTCAAAAATGGACAAAAATTGTGGCCCCCTTCAACATGACCATGTTGCCTACAATGACTCAAGACTATTGTGATTAAAATTATTCTATTCTTTAAGCCCTTACACTTTTTTCAAGGAAAATAACATTTATTAGGTTTTCTTCATAACTAAGACCACAATGCAGCCATTGTCTCATTATTTTGTTCTAGGTTCATATTGTCAGGCATGGTCTTTCTTCATAGGAAAATATATGTACAAATAAATTGGACATGTTGTAGTTAATGTTTATATCTGCACATATGGAAATTGTTGATTAATGTTTTCAAATGTAACTAAAATGATCCTATAATTTCTAGAAGGCCTAGATGTTTGCAAAATGTGGAGTTATAGACAAAGTATCTTAATTATTTGCAAAATGCCTCAAAGAGATCTCACAAGGTGAAAGTTACTTAGGTGCTATCAGCAGCATGCCTTGACCAATCCTAATAGCAATGACTAATGTGATTAATGCATCAACTAATGAAGATGACTAAAAGATTGAAACATATTAATGTATAGAAATGTTTTTCTCAAGGAAATATATGCTCTTCAATAAGATATAAAAGAAAATATGAATTAGATGTGATCTATGTGTGCTCCAGGCAGATGGACATTACCTTTTGAAAATTGTTCAATAGGGGCATCATATTTTCATCAATTTATTAAGAGATTTGTATAGTTTGAGATTGGAGTAAGAGATAGTTATTATTATCCTAAGGACTATAGACTAAGTGTAATTAGACATTTCATTGTCTATGGTTTTACAAATTTCTCATAAAAATAAATAGATTCTTGAAAGATGGGTTCTTGAAATAGATTCCTATTTCAAGAACCCATCTCATTTCAAGAAAAAATCTCTTAAGAATCTATTCATTCTTTCCATTTCTAGAATCCCTTCATTCTTTCCATTTCAAGAATTCATTCATTTTTTTCATTTCAAGAACTCATCTCTCAAGAATCCATTAATTTTCATGAAAAATAGCTTTTTGAGACTATTGCTCATGAAACATGGGTTTTTGAATTTTTGAATTTTGATTTGAAGGACAACACAGTTGAACCCTGAAAACAATATCAAAATAATGAAAGTTTTCAGTTACTTGAATGGAAGCTCATAATTTCTTTATATAAGAAACTAATGGAGTGTTCTTTTTCACTTTGTATATTTAAGAATCTAATTGGAGTGTTTCTTTTCACTTTGTAGCAATCAATATGTAGCACCTCAGAATTATTTATCCATCCCAAGAAGAGTGCAGGCATATGCTGACCTATCTAGTCCATCATAGTTCCAGACATTGGCTCAAGCTGGTGGACCATCTTTGGTGTCAAATTATTCAAACCAAAATGTGTATGGTGTTGGACCCACATCAAATTCAAACTAGAATAGAAATGGCTATGGGTCATTAGACAACATTTACAATAGTATATTCTATAAGTGATTTTCAACATTTTAATTTTGTTTATGTCAATGATAATTGATTGGCAGATTTAATTTCATTATAAGATAATTACTACAATCCCTATTTAATTTCATTATAAGATAATTACTGCAATCCCTAAACTTAGAATATTTGAGTTCACAATTAAACTATGTAATGGATGCTATGAATATAATTGTGTGGAAAATAATAATGCACAATTTCACTTGCTAGATCTCTGATATATACAATTATATATATGCTAAAAAGAATTGATACTTCTTGCACTTATTGGAATGATCCTTGCTATGTCAATTATGTCAATATAAACTATATGCAATAGAGATGTAATGGTAAACCATAGGCTTAACTAATTTGAGTGGCATAGAACTTACAAGAACACTCAAATCATCTACAATGAGCTCATAAGAAGGCTAGATCTTTGGGGTCAAAAAATAATATCATCCAGAACATCAGAAAATGTGTCAAAATTTAGCTAGTTTAAAGCATATAATTGATAAGGCTTATCTCAAAGGAATATATGGTTGGTGTGCCTATGTGATCAGTTTCACTCTATGATGTGTGTATTTATGAAAGATAACAGTGATTAATCATGGATATGGGACTCTGATTTGGGGTCATTAAATTTTTTTAGTAAATGATATTTCAGGATGGAGATTAATCACAAATTATTTGTTACTCCCATGACAACTTCTTGTGAATTTTGACTAATTGCTAGCCCTCTTATTATCTTCTTCTCAGTTATATGCTAGCTAAATTTTTATTGTGTCTTTTCTGAGATAATTATGTTCTCCTTCAACCAATAAGAAAACTAGCAAATGGAACACCTTTACTACTAATTGTCTTACAAAGGTTCCCAATAATAGATATTCTCAATATTCAAATAGAAAAATATTGTCCAATACCTAGATGGACTAATCACATTATCTATAGGCTGCAATACAAGTTTAGATTTAATACAATTTAAGAAACAAATATATAGGTTGTCTAATGCCCAAAAATTCATGAAGAGTAGTTATGTTTGAAATAGATACATTAAGTTAGGACTCTAGATGGAGTTTTACAATAATTATCATGTTCAACTCATATCTAGAATTTGATTTTGCTATAGGTATGAAGCAATACTTTAAGTAGCAAACTAGGGTTCCAATGATGGTTCAAATCCTTCCAAATCTACACTTCTCCCTGTAGCTGATATCCATGTACTTTCCAAACATAGGTGTTTTCAATTATGGAAAGAAACCACCCAAACCCTAGTTGCCTGGCCCTCAAACTCCCATGTCTCTCCTGAAAGTGGGACAGATAGTTGAGGAAAAGGTATGGCCAATTGATGGTGGATAATCTGCAACTTGCACTTCCAAATTTTTTTTTTTTTTGTTGTTGTAATATTAACAATAAACCCCCCTTCAAAATAAACTAGATTGGTGCCAGAGCACCTCACACAACCAATTTGGAAAAGGAGACTATGTAGACTTTCAAGACCTTCAAAGAAAATTCGGAGGATGGAATGCACAATCAAGGTCAACATATTAATTGGAGGATCCTAGCACCTATGATGACTTTCAAATAGTACAATACATTAGCATATTTATAATGTCCTCAAAGGACTACTTTTCATTTTGTAATTTCCTCTTATGGACTAAGAACTTGATTGTTATGGACTAATGATGTCCAAGTCTTAAATTGTGTTTAAGAAGTCTAGGAGGGGTATTAGGAAACTAGGTGAAACGCTTTAACAATGAGAAAGGCTTTAATGTTTAATAAAGCCATTTTATGTTTTAATTCAAATTTTTTAATCATAATGGCTACTTTAGGAAGTTAGAGGGAATTTTTAACTTGTTATTGCTTTAAGACTGAACTATTCAACTCAACGATGAGAGTTGGTTGAACTAGTTTGGAGAAGTTATTTTGAAGGTTTTTATATATTTTTTTGAAGTCTCTATTATGGGACAGATTGATATGAGAAGACTAGTGTATTGAGTTGGAGAATGAAGCAATAAAACTACTCTATTTTCAGCAAATTGTATGATTCCTAGAATCTCAATTGGATTGGTTTCAATTCCTTATGCGCTGACAAGGTTTTATTGATCATTTGACTTTCTATTTGACCAATTTCACAATTTATTTTAAGTTTTTTGTTGTGCTAGTAACTATTACCAGTCAAGTTTTTGTTTAAGTTTATTATTGCAGTAGGGTTCTCAGAGTAATGAATAACATTCCATGACTATGAAGGCCTAATATTTATGGAATGAATTAATTTAACTTGTATTATAAATGACTAACCGAGCATATGCAGAGTTGGATTGAATAGAGGTGATCATAGTCGGGATAGTGCGAAAAGTTATTGAAGTTGAACACCAAGGTGTAGCAGTGAATAATCTGTCCACTTGAGGCATACATTTTATGCTTTAGAAAATTTGAGTATGGAGAATGAAAGGTGATTCAATCACCAATTTGGCTCAAAAGTGTGGAGAATCGAAAGATTGAGGAAGCCCTAGATTACAAGGGTTTGAGGGCACAATTTGAGGATTTCTAGGTTTCTGAGTGCTGAAGTCTAATTCCTTTTTTAATTAAGCATTTGAAGACATAAAAAGACATTGTCTAGGAGTTGGGGTTGATCAGAGATCATTAGGGGGTACTTCCTTTATAAATTGGGTCATTTTTATGCATTAAAAATAGGGCATCAATGTTGAACAGGTGTGTTGGTCCAAAGTAACTATATGAAATTCATTGATATGTTTTAGAACATTGAAAAGGGTATCCATAAATACCATTATCTTGTAAGGTATCTTGGAAGAAGTCTGAGTTATTAATTTTTTGTTCTGTTGCCAGTCTACTAAACAACCTACTAGGCTTTTTGAATAGTTTGATGAAGAGCTGTGTGAATTGGGGGTCTTTGAATTGAATTGGAACCTTAGATCCCTTGAGTTCAACAATTTGAAGTTTAAAAAACCAAATCCTTCATTTAGGAGTCTTGAAGATAGTCTTGACAAATCATATCCTTGAAGCATTTGATATGATATTAGTGAACAATTTTTTCATTTCACAAACTTAACCAAATTACCCTCTAATGTTTAAAACATAAGACAAGATCTATAACCAACAGTTGAGACATTTGCAATGGTGACATGCAAATGTTCTCTAAATTTTGATGTGAAGTATATGTCCCTTCTTCAGATAAATATAAATTTTGGGAATGCTTTAAACTTCAAAGCAATAAAGACTTACACACATCTACTTGTAAATAGAGAATATATGTGAAAGAAGCTTAAATATAAAGAAAGTGAACACAAGGAACTGGTACACAGCTCGCTCCCTCACATTCACCAATGAAGATTAAATAGAAGACACAAGAAAGTTTATATTACCTTTCAATGAATAACTTTATCTGGAAAAAAAAAATCCAAACTAAGCTACATATTTGCATTATCAATGGTACTGAAAAATGATTACAATAAGACACAACTCAACATCATCCAAAGAATCAATAATCAATTCACAAACTCAATGATGTTTCCCCTTTTATCCAATTTCAAAGAATGAACTCACATTTTTAGAATCTATACAATATATGACATTAAAAAAATGAGTATCTCTATTACAAGAAAAACAATAACAAAAAGACTCCCTCCTTGAAGTACAAAATCCCTTGAAAGAACCATGGCACATCCCCTCTAATTACAATAAATATTATTATTGATAATTTGTTGGTTATGTAACCGATTCTTGAAATTACTTTACCTTTGTATTGATAGGATAATATTTTATTCTTATAAAAGAATAAAACATTATTATTTAATGATATGTATTGATTGGTTATTGGCAAGAAGATGACTTTGGACATATAAATAATAGAGACTTTATGTTGTATGATACAAGACGCCTAAACTCATCACATCAGATTTTGAAATAGTAGGCTCTGAATCTTTTCCCCTTTGAAGATTTTTAATGGCTCACAATGTAGTTACTCAATCTATCATTGATTAGAATAAGTCAAAGATTTGACACCTCTACCGAAAAGCATAAGAATGTATCCATTACATTATTTAGGTGATTATTGTGAAATGTGGAAAATCCCAAATTCATGTGGCAATTGTGCTTCTATCTTTGATACAATATGTGTGTTCTTTGTCACATCATCTCATAGAAGGTTGTGACTAGATATCTCATATTGTTACCAATTGAGGTCCATTTTTTATATGTGAGCTCCTGCAGGTATTTATTCTTTGAATTTGATCAATCAAACATTAATATCTTAGATGCCCAATGGTGCAATTATGGTGATATGATTTGCCAAGGTAAATGAACTTAGAATTTTCTTGTTTGATGGTGTTGATATTCTATCAAACATGTCCCATCAACTTCCCATTGACTAACCCGAACCTCAATCAGTCAATCATAGTAATTGTTGTACCTTAAGAGACAAGCCACATATCTTGATTGCTAAAAAAATTATGTCTTTGACCAAACAAGTGCCTTTTTAATGTGCATTCAAACTTACAAACTCCTTGACGAATTGAAGGGTGCAAGAACATGACACATTTTTTCAAGGACTGATGAAAGTCTTCAATCAAAACCCCACCATCTTGCAAGACTATAAGTTTTAAAGTTTTGTGATGTAGCTATCATCTACTCGATAACCAGAAATCTTTGTTTTGGCAATTTATTTCTTCCACTAAGCTTTGGAGATATACTAACAAAAAAAAACCAGCTACAACATCAAGGCTTTCTAATTTGAAATGTTAAGCATTCATGTGAATACTATATCATTGTGTCTTCATGAAAAGTATTCTTAATCGGATCAAGTGTCTCATATTAATGGGTAGCCCTACAGATCGGCCTTAATATGGACTCAAAATTCTTGCTTACTTGAATTTTATTGCCTAGAATAGTATTGGTCAAACATCAAGCCTTGAACAAAGAGTATATCTAGAGTAGTCAAGGGCAATAAAAAGTATATATTTATATATGAGGATGTTTATGACCAAGTTTCAAATTTATTGCTTGGTGCAAAGTATTGCAATAGTGATTTACCCCCTCATAGTATTGCTTGATCCTAACAGGGATGTTGTCTTGGAGGTTTTTATAATGTGGAAGATTCTGGTTGATATATTGAGGGAATGTTTAATAAGTTTGTGGTCAAAAGAGGTTGTAAATTTAATTGTTGTATGATCAAGCCAATTTGGTGGAGATTTAAAATAGAAGAATTGAAGGTTTCAAGTTAATTTCTCATTCACATGAATTAATAGAAGACAAAAAGGTATTATTAAAGGTAATAAAAAGACATAAAGTGCCAATTTTCAATTCAGTCTACATTCTACCAAGTCCTAAAATTTATCTGAAGCTATCCATTTTATTGAGGTGGTGTTTCTAAGAAAAATTCAGTGCAAGATTAAGCAAAAAGTTTTAAGTAGGATTTTCTCTTAGATTTTATTTGTATAATTCTTGGGCAAATTTATATTGAATTTTGATGGAGGATTATGGTTTTTTGGTTGGTAAACTATTGTAGTGAGGTGAATTTTTTTAATTGGGGTACATTTTTTACTAGATTGAAATTATGAGGTTAGAGATCATTAATTTGTAGAGTTTAAATTATTTTTGTACAAGCCCTAGTTTATATAGTTTAAATTATTTTTATAGAAGCCCTAGAATTCATCAATCCTCCACCAAGATGAATTACATAAAAAGAACATATTTTATGATTTCTTGTGCCAATTAAATCCATTGACCAATGATAAATATGATGGTCCACAACTAGTTAAGGGTTGGAAGGTTGATGGTGGATTGTTTGATAAATATGGTTTTATCTCGGATGCCCCTATACCATCCAAGGGTTTACAACTATTTATACAATTTTAGGGTAGGGAAACCTTGAAAACTCAGAGTAAAATGCATGGAGGTAAGACTTGGGAAAATTTGTGGTGTCAACAATATTTTTAGATGTACAATTTTTGTTGCTTGTTTCTCATACATGTGACCCAAACACAAGAATTGTGAGGGATAATAGTGATGATGAATTTTTGAGAATTGCTAGAGAAGACACTTAAGAATTTTTTGATACCAACAATCCAACAATCTTCATAGAAGAAAATGGGCTTGAGGGTTTTGTAGCCAGATATAAAAAACTAGAGAAATGATTAGGGAAAGGCTATTGCTTGCACATTTGGCTAAGGTTGGATACTCTAGAAGGGTCCATCATGTTGATCGAGTATATTTAGTGGTTATTCAGATCTAGCACCCTCACTTTATCACAAACTATAAATTTTCCCCATTTATTACAAACCAATTTAATGAGGCTCTAGTGGATTTGGAAAAAGGAGAATGCAAACATTTCTACTAGTATTCTTTTCTAATTCACTTGTTTCAATTATAGGTATTCTCTTCTATAGGTAAGTGCCAAGCCTCACTAACACTGTGGATATTTTCTGCCAAAAGTGGTCCTTTAGACGAATCTTCACAAACGACCCATCCAACTCTACAAGCTCTACCACACTTGAAAAACTTATGAATGGCTAAAACAATTTTATAAATCCAAAACCCTCTACATAAAATAAACCCTAAAATGGGGAAACAAAGAAAAAAGGAAAAAGAAATAACCTGCAATCTCTGATTTTGCCTCGATGAGTACTTGATTAACATTCTCTTCTGTTAAATCCAATGGTTATAGCTGCCCTGTTGTGGCTGAAATTATATGTAATGGGCATGTAGAAGTAGTAGTTGAATCCCCAGTAAGGGAGTATGATGGGCTAGGTGCAGAGATATAGACAAAGGTGGAGATAGAGGAAGAAGTAGGACCAGCCCGTATATTGAAGCACCACTAGCAATAATGGGGTTTCACCTGTTGATGACCTAGGAGAGCTAACATCCCTTCACTAATCTTGTTATAGCCATAGTAGGGTTTGGATCTTCATTCAACACTAGCCCTACCCTCTGCAAAAACCATGTAAAAATTCACAAAAAATCCAAATAAACCCGCACATGCAAAAGACATAAAGTGAGAAATGTTTCTTTTTTTTAGATGTATAAGCCTCGTGTTGGTCAAAATTTTGATCACCATCCCTGTGTTGGTCAAAATTTTGACCAACACAGGGCTTACATGTAAAATAAATAAATTTTTGCCTTAAATTTCTGACCAACCTAAACTTATTTAGTTGATGGTCAAAAATTTTGGTAGAAAAATGAGGTTAAATGTAGTAGTGTTTATGTCTCCTCTTCAGTATCATCCTTTTCTTTATCTTCCTCCTCCTTATCATTGTTATCATCACCATTATCTCTTCCCTCAAAAGGATTATCTTCTCCTTTTTTGACAGTTGTCAATCCATAAATCAATTTCCACATTTGTGTGGATTTCTTCAGAACATCTTCAATATTTTTCTGAAGAATGTTGAATGCCCTGTATTTTGGTGCAAACCTTCCACCATATTTCTTGTTGGCCTTGATAATCTGAATTTTTGACAATTTTACATTACCTATGCTAGTGTGGATTCTCTAATTTGTATCTCCAAGTTTAAACAATAATGCCACTTATTTTCAATAATAGTATATAATTCTTTTGGCATAGTGTTATCTAATTCAAGTGGGGTGTTCTTGAACTTAGACATCATTTCATATATTGATTCTTCAATCAAATGCTGCTCTTCTCTGCCAAGTTTTTCAAAAGTAATACTTTTCAAACCAAATAAATCTGCATTGTTTCTAACATTTTCATAAATATTCTCAAGATCAGATTTTGGTGGATGACTTGCCACTCTAAATTGGCTTGTATCCTCTAATTGTGTCCACTCATCATCAGTTTCTAGCTGTGCAATGTATTTCTTTCTTTTTTTATTTTGTTCTTGACCTCCTTGTTCTGCAGCTTTGGCCTTTTGTGTGGTGGCCCATGTGCTTGCCATGGTTGTTGGTGTTTTTGGCTTTGCTAGGTGTGACTTGTAAATCTTCTTAGCCTTGGTCTTTGCCACAGGCTGTGCTTTTGTCTTTATCTTCTTAGGTTATACTTGTGTTGGTGCTTTCTTTACTTCCTTGACACCTTCTACCTCTTATTTATCCTTATCTTCTCCCAATCCTTGGGTTAATGTAAGAGGTTCTTGAGCTTGTTCTTGTTCTTCCTCTTCATCCTCTTCATCATCATCTTCTTCTTCACCTGTACCTTCACCAAACTTTTCCTTTAATTTCTTTACCAATTTGTCGTTCTTTGTTAATGTGGAGGTTTTCTTCAAGTCCATCTCAACTTTGGACATCATAACATCATAGTTTCCAAAAAAATTAGTTGATTTATCAACTTCTTCAATAAGGGTAGTGATGGCAGTTGAGGCTTCATCAACATTAATTGCATAGCCTAAGGGTCTTAGCCATCTTACCCTCGGTACAGCAGCCTGTACATATGTATAGTCAATATCAACAAGAAAGTGTATGTCATTATAATATTGTTCAACCAAGGAAATTGGTATTCTCATCCTTTTTTTCATAGACTTCTTAAAGTCTTCAAAATAGCTGGTCATGATAGTCTCAAATTTGTCTCCCACTTGCTCAATATAATCATTGACTTGAACTGCAACTGATCTATCTGTATTCCAACTCACCTTGCCAAAAGATGGGAATGTGTTTTAAACATAGAAAACTATGCAAATTAGGATTGCTCCAGACTTACACTATGCACTCTTGGTTTTTCTAATGGCACCTAGGTTTTCCATTATTTGTTGCAATTGTAGTTCAGCTAGATCATAGATATGATCCTTCTTTATAATTTTATAGCCCACATCTACTGCAATGCAGGGTACATTGTTTAACCTACTTGATTGATAAAAATTATGAGAAATTACCCTTATGGAAAAGTCCAATAGAGGATCTATTATGGAGTCAATAGCCATTCCACATTTGTTCCATTTGGCTCCTGTGTTTTTCTCAATGACCTTCTTTGAGTCACTTCGTAGAGTCTTTAGTCAATCTAGGTTTGGAAAACTAGTTACTTTATGAACTATTCTCTTTGATATTTTGATGGGAACATCTTCCAGCCATAAGCATCCATCATGTATTTTTCTTAGCACTATCTTGATCCATTCTATTTTAAACACTATAGGGAAATCTAGGGCATGGGTCAAACCCTTCCTTTTAACAATCTTAAATTCTTCTTTCAGAATGCCATTTTCACACAATTTTTCATAGGCTTGTCTTATTTTCATATCTCCTATTCCTCCTATCTTGCAGTTATAGCATTTTTTAACGTCTTTGACCATTATGACTTTTGGGGGAATCATGGAAAGTGCGCCTAATGGATCTTGTTTATATGTAACACTTGGAATTGCTCTAAAGTTTGGTTGCTTTACTTCATTGCTAACTAGTTGAACATTCAAAACTTCTTGACACTCTACATTCCTTGAACTGGACGCCATTTGACAAGCTAGGGTTTATGCAAATCTCAAGCTACGTGACTCGGCTTATGAAGAATACCTTGGACATTTGATGAACTAATTTTGGATCATTGTTAGAATCTATGCAAATGCTTTGAACTTGGTTTTTGAATTGCCTTCTTACTCTGCTTGCTCTGATTTGAATTTGTAATGACGAAAAATGAGTAAAAATTAACCTTATACCCATCAAAACTCTATATTTAATGCTTAATACTTGTACAACTATAAACTCAGCATCAACATGATTTCTATTTTACTCGACATCTACTGACATTACCATCACTCAGCAGCTACTACAAGCTCAACCTCAACTAGCTAGCCTGGCAGCTCGGCACTAATTAGCATTTCACTCAGCATACATAGAGAACTTTTCATGCTTGGCAGAAACATAAAAACTTGAAGATTTAATCTTGAATTTTCACATCTTGCATCTTTTTTCATGCTAATCTACTCTTTTCAATGCTATTTTATTTTGGAACTGATGTACAATATAATACTTTAAGTATCAGTCCCACATACCTCTTGTTTTCTTAGTTTGATGTGGTGTGACCACTTGACCCATTAGGTGAAGTGATCCCTTCTCCACTTGACATACTACAACCATCTTTCTTCTTCCATGTCATATTCATCTCATTCTTGATGTGTTCAACATCTGCCTTGCCATTACCTTTATCAAATTCACAACTTGGTGCCTTGGACCTAGTTGGACAATATTTACTAATATGACCAGTCTTCAAATAGCTGAAACATGTAGTTTGACTCAACCACCTCTTGTAATTACCACTGAAGTGAGTCCTAATGTAGTTTTTAGGTACATGTCCATATTCCTAACAATAGTATTAGCTATATCTTGTATTGTAATCCTAGTCATAAGAATTTCCATAGCTTCTTACCTTTGTTGGCTTGCTTGTTGACCATGTGGACTTGGATCTGCATTCAAAGGCTCTATGCCCATACTTTTGACAGTTATAGCAATATCCTACAAATTTTGGTGTATGCATGGTTCCAATTCTACATTCATGTGTCTGATGAGCTTTTTTATTGCACTTATGATAGTGGATCATGTTTTTAGGCTTAGTATTCTTATTTGTATTCTTTCTCCTGCACACATGAGCAGTATACCCTTTCTTTCCACAATTATGACAAGTAGGTTTGGAGTTCATACCTTTGTTGTTCCTTTCCTCAACAACTTTTCCTTTCCTCAACAGCTTTGGATGATTCTCCTTATTCAGTGCTTGTGTAGCCCAATCCTGATGTATCTCTATTGGATCTATGGGATTTCAGTAATTTCTCAAAGTACTTGATGGCTTCATTTGGCTTGTTGAAACTTTCAGCAAGTTCCTTTTCTCTTTTCATGTCATTCTACAACTTCAATGTAGTTATCTCAATGTCCTTGACATTCATCATTTGACTTAAGGTATCCAATTGCATGTTCGAGATCTTCGATAGCTCTATTGACTTCTCTTCCAATCTGTTTGCCAGCATTCTTTTGTCTTTTTCAATCATGGCCTTATCTTCTATAGCTTTCTTCTTTTGTTCATTCATCTCACATAGTAGTATAGCTTGTGATTCCTGCTGCAACTTGAGATTTCTAATTTCTTCAGCTTGTGCTCTATTCTTCTCCATTAGATCTGTAATTGTTGAATCAAATTCACTAGAGTTACCATCTGCAAATAGTTTTTTGATGTCAATCTCTTTGTATTGTGTGTCATTTTTTGCTATAGCAATCTCTTTCTTTCTTTTCAAGGGACTTTTGAAAGCATCTCTAGCCTCATTCAGTTGGTGTAGTATGAGATATATTTCAATCTCCTGGTTCTTAATGGTCTCTCCCAATTTGTAGACTTCCATTTCAAGATCTTTCATCTAAGCTGCAAAGCTTCTTCTTCTAAGAACTTGGCTATAATACCAATTGTTGGAATTACAAATGGGAAACATGTACTTCTAAGAGGGGGGTGAATCAAAAGTTCAAACTTCAGCTATTAAAATTTTCACCATTGATTAGATGCATGTAATATATGAACTAAAAATAACATGAAAAGTAAATGCATCTAAAACATGTAAACAATTGAACACACACACTTAACACCAGATATGATTATCTAGAAACCTTCCAAAGAGAAGGTAAAATTGGGGTGGGGATGGCACCCACAAATCTTCACTACTGTAGTAATAAAGTGTAGCCAATTAATATTACAATGGTTTGATCATGAAACATGATCTGCCCTATGAAAGGCTTGCCCTGTTAAAGGCTTAGAAGGACTATTAAGTCCCACCTTGTTGGAAGATTTCAACACCCTATTAGAAGTGTGCCTAGCTAAAGGACTTCATAATATCCACTTGGAATGTCACCCTGTTAAAGGATTTACAATAGTTTGTTAGGACTACTCCACCTAGGAGATTTAACTAAATTCACCTGTTAGGATGTTTCAGCATAGATCTTGTGATTGGCTCTAGTTGCCTGATTAAAGATCAAATTCATACAATGTCCTTCTTGATCCTCTTTGATCTGATATAACAATTTTTGTATTCTTCTGTTCTTTGTTCTCCTCCAACTAATTTTGCAATTTGTTCTCACTACTAAGTCACGTTGAATGCTCTGTGAATAAATTCGATCATTCACCCCTTGTTACCTCCTATAACATTATCTCTCACACTTTCTACTCATTGTTATTGTTTAGAGTTTTGTCTTCCTTATAAAGACTTTGGTGCTTAGGGTTAGGTATGAATCTATGACTGAGATTCATCCTTTTTGTCACTTAATCCTTCCTAGTAACTGATTGACTACATGCAAACACATAGGGATTCTACAAATAGATTCATCATTATCTTTAAAGAATCAAAATCTGAGCATATGTCTACTTGAAAATGGTTTACATAGTTGTTTGTGAAATCACAAACAAATATGTCCAACCTATATTACTTGGCACTTGAAGTTACCGATGCTCAGCACATACTATAATTTTGTTTTTGAATCATCCCCTGAACTGCTCAGCATCTACTATTTACTTGGCACTTGAATCACTCGGCATGGTCTATCTACTTGGCACCAAAGTGACTCGGCACATGAGTGACTTGGCCCTCATTGCAACTTGGCACAGTCTTGTATTTACATATTATACTCGGCATGCATTTTTAGTTTGGCATAAACTAAGTAAATGTCTTAAGTGTGTTGACACTCAATTGTCAAAACCAATCTAAGATCAACATTGATTACTCCATTTATGCATGCATCTTTTTTTTCATCTATTTTTTTAGGGGATGGTTTTTCCCATAAGGTTTTTCCTCTTTCTCTACTTTATGAGAGATTGTATTATTTTTACTTTTCAAATTGTACATATCAATCTAACATGGCCTAGGTGGGATCCATCATGCATCATTATCTATCTTTGTACACTTAAGTGCATTCCCCTAAGTTGCACTTAAGGGGTGGGGGTGTTGACGTAATTAAATATTCACTAATTACGTTACTTAAATTTTCTTAAGATAATGCATTTTCATATTAGTTATTATGTAAACACATAGGATTTTACATCTCATTTTAGCACATAGTGTTAGAGAAATCCACTTAAGGTGGAGTTTGTTGTCATCTCATACCACTTTGTGTGTCAAATCCACCTATTTCTCCTATCACATTATCATCCTCTCATAGTTGCACATAATTTGTTGTACAATGAGGGTGATCCACCTTTGGTGGACATGTGATTACACCTTGTATAGTTGATAGGTTATCTATTATAATTATTGCTCTTGCAAAACAAATGCCACAACAACATTCTCCATAAAAAAGAAAAAAATTCAAGAAGAGTCAAGGTAATTTGAATATTGACAAGTCAACATTAATTTTTAATTAACATTAAATTTATAAGAATTATAATGGACTTAATATATGTCAAATAAACCATTAGTCATATACCAAAGTACCAAGATGTACCAAACTTGTTGACCATTCTGACAGAGGCTCCAGAACCTACCCAGGAAACTTAAGGTGAGAATATTATAGGAGTGCTTTACCACCCTAACATGAAGTTGTTAAGCTCCTCCATAATCTTTCCTGGCATGAAAGATACCCAGTCTGACATGAAGGCTAAACAAGAAAAAATATGAGGAGAGTAATAGAATTGTGTACACATTGTCTACAATATAATCAAAAAGTTCCATTCACGGATTAGCAAGAGAAGTAACAAAACTTTTTGTAGCCAATGCAAGTTAACACATTTCAATAAATTATATAGGAAAAGAATTTTGACTCAAGAGTTTACTTCTCATATGTCCGGACATCAAGAAGCATATCACAAGATAAGGAAAATTCACTCCAAAAATGTGAACGTCATTTCATAATAATCAGGTAGTTGAATTTTCACTTCATAATAACCAAGTAGTTAATTCACTCTCACAATGACTTGTAGTTCAATACAACATAATAATGTCACAATAGACCTAAATATTGACCATTGTGTCAATACACAATACAAGGTTAAAGCTTGTGTGCATTATTTCTAGTTATCCTATCCAAAGAAGACAAACACTTCTTAATACAAGCATCTATTCCACAAAATCAACTGCCAAATATAGTTGTACATCAATAATGCTCATCGTACGCCCTTTTTGTAATGTTTCCACTCACATGAAAACTTATCATACATATTTATTTATTAAGCATACTCATTAACCACAATCACATTATTAGAGAAGGAATTTCAAATGAAGAGTCATTTTCATCATAAGCCTTCTAAAACAATTTCTTTAATAAAACAACTTATCTCTCCTAATTTCTAAAGATGGGTAATTAATCTTTCTCCTAGTTTCACGATCTTTAATCTCTCGAACCATTGTTGAAGAGTGATCCTTAAATGTTAAGGAAAATTGAAAGAGTCGGTCATCTTCATTAATAAAACCTTCATATTACTATTTCTTCCATCAGAAAATATGTAAACAATGAAGCATTAAATAGAAGTTTTTCTTTTAGAAGGATTTTTAGAAGTCTATGATAACCATTATCGTGCCAATTTTAGTAGGCTAAATACAAATCCTATGGTTTTCAATTTGAACAGCATGACATAGTCCCATATACATCCATATTTCTTCTTACAAAAAGACTCAAGTCTGTTGATAGTGCAAAGAATCTTGAAAGGACGTCAATTGAATGAAATCGATGTCATTTATAGAAAATAATCCCCAAGTTACATCTGTATTTCAATAACTAGCAGGTTACACACCAAAAAATAGTTCATATGCAGCATTTTTGTGGGATATTGCAAGAAAGTGATTTCCACAATTGTGTGATGGTCTAATGGCCAAAAATAACAATAGTTGACATTTTTCTAATATGAAGATTTAGCCGCACTTATCAATAGTAGGTTGTCAACCAAATTACTTGGTAATAAAATTGAGCAACTCAAACTAGTTACAATGCACTTTAACTATCTTGAAAAGACCACCATTGACCAATTTAAACAAAGCTTTAATATACTCTTTCTTTTTAGCCATATTTAAGGCATGTCAATAGCCAAGAGACAATGGCATGCAGGAACATGATCAACCAAGAAATGGCACCATATGTTACTTGTTTGCGTAAAGTTTTATCTAAATCCCATCATTGACAATTCAATGGACAATCATTTGTCTATTATTTGTCATGACTCAATTAGGGTAGAGAGGTGTAGTTTTCAATGCTTATTCAGTTACAAAACTTAAATCATTTACAGTTTAGTTTCATTGAATCTTTTGCTAAGTCAAGGAAATCCACTAACTTGAAATCTAAGGCTATCAAGCCAAGAAGTTCACAAGGCAGCTTAATAGTTTAGTAGCTTTGAGGATATCCCCACTAAATTTCTATTGTTTTGATAAGTAGAGTAGACAAGAAAATGATACCAACAATAAGTAAAAATGAAAATAAAGCTCAATATTTAAATTCTAGATTAATCCACCACCACTTTTTAAAATATTTCACATGTAAAAAAGCTCTGAAATGGGGACACGAATGAACCGAGTACTTGACATAGTTGATGCCAACTTTACTGAGGCCCATGATCCAACTCTTTCTGAAGTCTTTCCTATCTACCACCATGTTCCTCAACTTCCTCAATCCATTCTTTTTTCCAAGAAGATGTTGTTTTCTCTATTTCTCCAGTGTCGTGCTCCCTTCCCCCAAGAACTAGAAATTAATCAACATGTATTTATGCAAGCAAAGGTACTATGGCACATCTCAATGCAGATAAGTATAGAAATGCAATCATATTCAAATAAAAATTTAAGAAAAATCAGATTAACATGACCAAAATCTAACTTTAATTACTCACATTAATGCATGTAAGTGCATTCAATTCTATCAAAAAAATTGACTTTCATCCACTTAATAAGGTCAAAAATTCATTTTCTCAAATGAAGCCTACCCTCAATGTGGAATTCCATTCTAATGAAATCAATACACACTTTCATGGAAACAATCTTTTTTAAGGACAGTATTAACACATGGTTGAAGTAACACGTATAAATGAAATCAACACACATTTTATATAATCACATGTATGAGTAATCATTTCAAAAAATAATAATATGTGATGGTGTGAATTCCATTATCACCTTATAGTTTTAGAAGGTTAGACTACCTCTCTCTGATAATATTCCCCCTTTCTTCTGATGTGTCATTCCTCTGTTGCATTATAGGAACAACACTAAATATCAGTCCATCGTATACCATAAACCAAAATATCAAAAAAAATACTTCCTCATCTCAAGGATTCTCAAAATCACATCATATCACACACATAAATGTGCTTACTTGTCATACCTAGGCCTCACATGGATTTGAGCCCATTAGTAGATACTTCACATCCATTTCCTGTCATACACTCACAATACTTTTAGCTAATTCACAATTTTAGTAGCTTAAGGTTATCAATCAAGAGTCAACATTTTCCTTTAAATTTATGAATCTTTAGTCACATCTAGATCATGAGTAACATAGACAACCATTTGTATGTACCATCTAACATGTGGTGTTTGCAAATGAGTAAGTGTCCACATCAATAGGTCAGTGTCTACAAACACATAACCAAGTAATGCAATCACATTACATCTATTTCATCATCAATTGAATCCTCTTGAAATATAATGACATCATCAATGTACTCATTTAACATTTAATCATTATTATGCATACAAACGCTTACAGAAATTGACATCCAATGTATTTTCATCATAATACATCAAAATTAGCTCAAAAATTAGTGGCATATATCAAACTAATAATAAGATGAATGATAAAAGACCACATAGTCAAATGTATCAAAGCAACATTGACCAAAAGTCTAGATTGATAAGCCTATGTTGAACAACATATCGAATAGGAGTCTGACAGATAACACAAGATGACCAAATCACTGATTGGCGTTTATAGACCAGGTTGACTAAGTAAAATGTGTCGATGACTCTCTATAAAGTAGGAGTAGCCCAAGGTGGATCATGACATATACATAGAAAAACTAATGTAATATTTCTCAAAAATAGATAAAAGAAGGATTTATACATACCCTTTTCCATTCTCATAGGGAGATCATTTTTCCATTCACTTGCCACATAGACCAAAAGTCAAGTCAAGTCAAAGTCAAAAGTTGATTACACATAGTTGAATCAACAAGTAAATAAGATATCTTCTAATAATTTTGTAACTTAAACCTACATGTCAAAATGAAAGATACAATAATAATTACATTTTGTAAGTCAATTATCGACCAAACCGTCAAACACAACATGTCATGACAATGTCGTAAATGAATACATATAAGAAGTTTAACTACATGTCAAACACATTCCATCATATGACTACATCAATATAAATCCATGTGTCATACCTCAATGAGCTTCATAGGAAATTTCGACCTACAAGTCTGACATAGATCAATAAGTACATCATTCAAGTACAATACCATCTATCATGTGATATGTATAATTTTATAAGGAATCATCTAGGTATGCATGACATACACTGTAAAGATTAGTAGATCCACACTTTTCTCATTTATGTGACCTGGGCCCTCAAGCCCATCTCATCATCACAATATTTCAAGGAAATTTTAAGTCAAAAATGTCATATCTCAACATTAATATGCATTCATAGTTTTTTTTTATTTAAGTGTGCTTAACCAACATATAAGCACAACTTGTGATGTATGACCTTCTCATCATTCAATCATTGCATAAAATATGGTTGAGGTGCTTTCCTACCGAACCATGAAGCCTTACACTTCCGTGGGATCATAACTAATGCATAGAATTCCAAACCCTAAAACATATTACTTTCCACATATGTCTAAGCAGCCCAATCATGAGGTATCTGGTGCAGCTGTGAAGTATACTACTTTCCACATATGTCAAAGGAGCATAATCATGGAATGTGGAAGGGAAATAAAGTAACAAAATATCTACACATATGCAATAAAATTATATTTTAAGTAAAAAATGCCACATCTCAACATTAATATGCATTCATAGTTTTGTTTGTGTAAGTGTGCTTAACCAACATATATGCACAACTTGTGATGTATGACCTTCTTATCATTCAATCATCACATAAAATATGGCTGAGGTGCTTTCCTTCCCAACCATGAAGCCTTACACTTCCTTGGAATCATACCTAATGCATAGAATTCTAAATCCTAAAAGAAACTACTTTCCACATATGTCTAAGTAGCCCAATCATGAGGTATCCAGTGCAACCATGAAATATACTACTTTCCACATATGTCATAGTAGCCTAATCATGCAATGTGGAAGGTAAATAAAGTAACAACATATCTACACATATGCAATAAAAATAAATGGCTTTGACCAAAGCACTTTGATCTAGATTTATTGATAAAAAGAAACAAAACACATTGTATCCATTTCTAATCAAAACATGCAGATAGAAAGAAACAAAACATATTGTAACCATTTCTATCCTTCCCAAATAGCCACATTACACCAACATCGAAAGGTGATCTTTCCAAATCTCATACATAAAATGACAAACAGATTAATGCAAGAGGAAGAATGGCATGTTTTTCACAATCTACTCCCTTAAACATCTTATCAATGTTCAACACTAAACATGATAGATGACATCACTTTCAAATCAAGGACTAGCATCAAAAAAAAAAAAACACCCTAGCCACCTCAAGATCAAAGAAATCTTGAAATCAAGATTCACAATTCTTAAATCAAAGTCCAAAAGGAGGCACAAAACCAATAAAATAAAAGTGAACAAAATTCATAGTAGGTAGATCACCAAGAAAATAGGTGGCTAGGTAGCCACAAGGAACATATAAATTTTCCAAGCTAGTCCTCATCACTTTAAAATTCATAAAAAGTGAAAGATTGTATCATCAAATGAAAACCACATCGCATAAAACACGGTGACTCTCACTAGTCACCTAGAAAGAGTGGACTCTTTGTAGTGCCTCTCATGTTTGCAGTTTATAGCTTGTCTATTTTGATTTGAGAGATACTTGATACTCTTATTTTATGTACTTTGAGATGACCTAAGGGTTGGATGTTATACTTTGATTCAGTACGTAGATGCTTTACTATTATGTTGTTTAGTTTATCATATTTTCATGTTGATGCCATTTTGAGATGACGGTAGATCTATGATGATATATGATTATCTAGTATTTGGACATACTTTTTGATTATGTTATGTGACGGATTCGATGCTATGGTGATTTATGTCATTCTTGTCTCCTTATGCTTTATGTGAACGTGAGTGATGTAAATGGATTAATTAGGAATTTAATGCATTATTGCTTTGGCTATGTTATTATATGCAATTGCACTTGATCGTGTGTTTTAGTGTGCAAGAATTATATCCCTAGTAGTGGCACATGGAGTTAGTGATCTAGCTATTCTTATTTTACCAATGTCGTCCCTATATGGTCGACATATCCTTATTTTAATTGTTTAAATTAAAATCTTTCGGTGATTATTAAATCTGAACTCATCTGCATTATGTGATTAGACCTGTAAGCGTGTCTATGCATTTAGAGGTTCCCATTGTCGCAAAAGTTATTTAGTGATTTTTTGTGATTTTGGGTTTTTGAGCTTTAAATCTTCTCGAATTTAATTTATGGCATCTTTGCCTTAGGTGAATTCTCGTTACGAGGAATAACCTATTTTCATTTGGGTCGATTCAAAGTCTAGCTAGTCTAATTGGCTATTTTCCCTAATCAACTATTCACTCAAAAAGTGAATAAGTATTGGAAAAGGGATTTTACTATTCACTTCTCACTTTTTGAAAATAGAAATTTGGAGAGCCTTTCTATAATCCTCTTCTAAAGGATTTGATTTTTGTTCGTTTTGGAAGCTATGAGCATGGGATTTTTGTGAGATTGGTCTTGTTGGATCCTACTTGAGGAGACCCTGCTTTGCCATGAATTTTGGCAGATTCGGCGAGCATTTTATTTTATTGTGTAGGATTCAATTTCTACCCCTTTTTGCTATCAAGTAGGGCTCTCTCGTTTTATCATTTCTACTCCATTTCAGCTTCTATTTTTTGTAGTCGTTTGTTAGGAGGCTAAGAACTAGTGTTCCCCTCCGTTTTGGTTTGCTAGTTCTGCCCGGTTAGTCGAGTATGAACATTTTCCTTGTTTTTGTGATGGGGGTTCAGGGTTTTGCATCGTTATGCTGGTCATTTTTGCATACAGTGTCTGAACTCAATTATTATTGGATTTTTGGGGGTTTTTTACCCATCGACTAAATGGGTTTTAATTTTGAAGTTTTTCAAATTTTTGGATTTTTACCTCATTTTGTGTGCTGCCCTATTTTCTCAAGTTTTCTTGGCATGAGTTTGATCGTGGGCCTAAATGATCCATTTGGATGTCGGTTGGATCTTTATTGCATTTTTATGTTGCATTGGGATGCATGTCGCATCTTTCCTCCCGAGTCTATTTTCGATTGAATGACTTTCTGCTTTTTGTTCTCATCCAGTCCTTGTGTTATGATCTTTGTGATGGTGGTGTGCCACACACGAGTACATACAAGTACATTTGTCGAGTGACTTGGAAGTCCCGATCTTTCGTGGTACTTTCGAAAGTTATGATCATTGGGGTTGGGTTGGGAATTTGTATTCCTACATACACTCATCATTAGATGAGCATGGGTAGGGTAGGGTAACATATGGAGGGGGCTTCTATCTTGCAGCCTGGTGATCATTGTGCCTAGAGGGTTGGCAAAAGAAGTTTTAATTAAGTGATAACTAAATAAAATACTGGTTGGTAATAAAACTTAAGATAATGAAAAGTTTCGCATTCATGTGATGGTTCCAAGGGAGTCCCTTGAGAGTGTTGTCACATGTGATCCGAGCTTGGGCTTTTGGATGCCAAGCAACTCTCCATGATGTTAACCCCTACTTAGTAGCCCATTGAGTTGTCTGACTAGGACTTGTAGTTTATGTATTGTCTGTGTCTTGGAGTCAGTCATCGTACTGCTTGGCGTGTGTGTTAACCATGCATGTTTGCTTGTGTGTGTTTGTGGTTGGATCATTATCTCCATCAGCATGACAGGAGTGAATCTATGGGTGCCACATGGTTGGGAGGTGTAGCTACCTATACCACTACTAGGGACCGATGTACAAATGGTCTTTTGTCCTAGTGCAACCATTGTTGGATGTTTTCACTTGGTACTTCGGGTTCCGGAGTATGCTTCCTTGTGATTTATGCTTTCATTGGAATGCTTGTATATCATGTTTAAATGATGTTAGTTACTATTGCATTTCCTTATTATGATAATTAGCATATGATAGATGATGTTATCTACTTTGTAGGATTATTTTATGCTTTACTTTTAGCATGTTAGATTTCTTTATGCTTATGTTGTAGCTTGTTTTAGTAGTGATGTCCCTTTTATGATAGTACCAACGATCTGATTGGTAGCATGGGATGTTACGCGTGGGGAATGGATAGGGCCCATGATGGTCTTATGATGCTACTATGGTTGGGAGGAACCGCATACTTAGTTTGGTTATTCTATTCATTGTGATGTTATTTCTATTTATTGTGATGTTGTTTCAGTACACTGTGATGTTTTCTTCTATGCTTTCCCTTTATTTCTTGTTAAATGGTTAGATATTGCTTCCATCTTTCACTATCGTGTTCAAGTGTCCTTGCCTCGAAATGTGGATTCAGTACTCCCTGGTGTGGAGGAATTCATTTTCTAGTTTTCATCCTTTATTGTTTTTTGGCTTCTTGTTCTAGATTCTTGCGCGAAATTGCAATTTCTCGCATGAGAATGCAAGTCCTTGCGTGGTGTGTTGGGTTTCTTCATGCAACTTTACACTTCCTTGCGTGAAACCCAACAGCAGTTTTAGCTGTTGGGCCACGTACTTTCTTGCACCATTTGATGCACTTTCTCACATGGATGGCAATTTCTTGTGGGATGTGTTGCACTTCCTCATGTGAGAATCTGTCTTTGTTGGTCTCACGCAAAAAATAGGGGGTATCTAGGCTTGTCTAAAAAAAGTTCGAAAGTTGGTTTTGGACACCCTTTTAGGTTTTACACCTTTCTAGTTCAAAACAAATTTTCTAAAGGGTCTAAAATATATCGTTTAAGTATAAGTTGATGTATATATTTTAATATATGCGACAAGTCTTTTGAGATAGTTTTCAGACCTCTACGAGCTAAGATAAAGATTCTAGGAAATTTCAGGGCTTCATAAATTTAGACAGCCAAGTTTCAGGATTTCAGGATTTTAGACTGCGCCAATTTTCAGGAGTCAACTTTTGTCTTTCAGCTTGGTTGATCTCTTATGGTTTCTTGTTTATATTTTAGTCAATGGTGACACTTGGAGATCTTTGGTAGTTGGTTGTTGGTTAGTCTTCCATTACGATCTTTATGATCCATGTATGATGGTTGTCTTTTGCTTTCACACTTGTTTTTAAAAAAAAACTATCTTGGCTTATATTTATCCTTGTTCCAAGGATCTCCGAGTGGGGCATTGCACTCTTCACAACACCTTGTGTCCAAGGATTGCTTAAGAACATAACCAAACATCAAGAAATATGCATCACATGAAATACATTTTGATAATCACATCCTTTTCTTTTGTAATCTCACACATTTCTAAATGCAAAATGCAACATGCATACCTTTGCAAACAAAACCCATGTTCTTCCTACTTATCATACTAGGTTACTTAAGGATCTAATGAATCTAGTATCAAATTATTTGCACCAAATATGCAACATGTGTCACCTACACAATATAAGACATATTTTCGTCGCTATCATAAGCCAAGTCTAGAATTTGTGGGCACTCATAATCTAGTGCAAAAATTCCACCACTAATTAACTATCTCAACAGACAATAGAATTTCACATCTTTCTTGCTTCACACATGCATAGTAAAAGGTTAAAATTTATTAAGTGTAATGCAAATAATTTTCATATTGTGCAATCACAAAATTTCAATAAAAATGAAATCATATCAATCTAAGGTACTCATTTTACCAATCATTTTTGAAATACTTTCATCTTTAAAAGAAGGAAAGGTCAACCAAGATGCATGACATGCATAAGGAGCATCTTACCCTTTCATGTCAAAGTAATCATAACTCGGAGTGATAGTGATCAACTCAGGAACCAACACATATACACATAGACTAAGCTTGGTTGACTTATAGTTTTGTGTCATAGGTTGATGACTAAGCATAGTGAACTCAAGGCCTTAGTGTGGAATCAAGAGCTTTGATACTATATGTAACGATTGTTCCTACCAAACAAATGCCACATCAACATTCTTTGTAAAAAGAGGAAGATTCAATGAGAGTCAAGGTCATTTTAATATTGACCAATCAACATTAATTTTTAATTAATTAACATTAAATTTAAAATAATTACAATGGACTTAATAGATATCAAATAAACCATAAGTCATGTACCAAATTACCACTTGAGATGTACTAAACATGTTGACCATTCTAATAGAGGCTCCAAAACTTGCCCAAGAAACATAAGGTGAGAATATTGTAGGAGTGCTTTACCACCCTACCATGAAGTTGTTAAGCTCCCCCAAAATCTTTCCTAGCATGAAAGGTACACATCATGGCATCGAGGAAGACTAAGCAAGCAAAACTAAGAGGAGAGCAATGGAATTGTGTACACATTGTCTACAATATAATCGGAAAGTTCCATTCACAATTTAGCAAGACAAGTAACATAGCCTTTTATAGTCAATGAACGATAACACATTTCAATCAATTACATAGGAAAAGAATTTTGACTCAAGAGTTTACTTCGCATATGTCCATCAGGAAGCATATCACAAGATAAGAAAAACTCTATTCCAAAAATATGAACTTCATTTCATAATAATCAAGTAGTTGAATCTCCAGTTCATAATAACTAGGTAGTTCATTCACTCTCACAGTGACCCATAGAAAATGGTACCAACAATAAGCAAGAAATGAAAACAAAGCTCAATCTTTAAATTCTAGATGAATCCACCACCATTTATCAAAATCTTTCACATGTAAATAAGCTTTGAAATGGGGACAAGAATGAAACTCAAACTTAAGACTGTTGATGCCAACTTTGTTGAGGCCCATGATCCAACACTTCTCGCAGTCTTTCCTATCTACCCCCATTTTCCAGCCTCCTCTAGCCATTCTTGTTTCCAAGAAGATGTTATTTTCTCTTTCTCCAGCATCATGCTCCCTTCCCCCAAGAACTAGAGATTAATCAACATGTATTTATGCCAGCAAAGGTACTTAGGTGGGATCCCCTCGTACCATCCTAGAAAAAATTTATATGGAAGCAACTATTGTTTTTCAGTCATGGTTTTATTTTAGACCTTCCGCAAGTTTCCCATGAATGTCACCAATAATATGTTATCTAGTAGTGATCAGTTATAAATCATATTTGTAGCTGATATTTTTTATTTTATCTACTATTTTCATTCTCATCATTTTGATAATTGAAAAAGGTTCAAATAAAATTTCACATGGCAATATAATAGTCAATTTATTTGGCATCAACAAAAATGGGTTGTGACATCTCTTGCATCACTTATAGACATCATGCATTGCCTATATACTTAGGGACATCTACTTTGTATTCACTGGTGTCGGTTCCTAAACTATCGATTGGAATCCTAAGAGCCTTGCCAACTCAATGCTGAGATATCCAATCAATTATGGCTAATTTGACAGGACTGGTCAATACGATCCAAATCCCCTACGCTTCTGGCATTGCAAGGCCAAGACAGGTGCACCGTGGACAACAACTTAAATCCAAGATTTTTATAGCAGATTGGTTAAAATACAAATGCAATGGAAGTTTTCCAAATGGCAAGAATAATAGAAAACTTTTAACTTGCAAATTATGAATTAAGAATAATGAATGAATATGAGTGTTTTTTAATAAAAATAATTATTATAGATGATTAAAACAAATGAATATATTAATTCTTCAAAGAAAAGATATTAAATAATTGCCAATGTATGATTACAAATTATGAAAAATATAAAGACCAGTGTCGAAAGGCAACAAAGTATTAGAAATTTTAAACATACAACTTTATAAAATTCTATGCTCATCACATATACACAATTTAGTAATTAAGATGCTACGGAACAAAATTTTAAAATAGTCTAGAATGTATTTTAACTCCTGTAGTTTAGAGATATACCAAACATAGATTCAGAAACAATTAATTATTTTTCAATATCTATAATGTTTGCTTTTAAAATGCTATGATTGATCTTGTCCACTTATCTATCATATAAATTATTTATAAAATCAAAATTAATAATTATAAATGATGAAACTATATAATATTTTAACTCTAAAGCTTTATGCAAATAAAATTAAATAAATATTTCTTACTACTTATGGATAATCCATCCAATGTAATTTGACTTCAGAATTTTTATTCAATAATCCACAATTCAGGAGCTTCGCTCAATCATTCAATCTTTCCCAACAATAGAACATAATATATCGAGATAATATATCGAGTGCCCATATATAACTTAAGTATGTAAGAATTTTTAAGGGAAAAATATGTACTGTCCCTTTTCAATTTTACATTTCATATTTATGCAAGGCTGATGGGGGACGGTCGCTTTTCTAAACATTAGACCCTTTTGTAATAAATAACTGAACATATATATTGTTTCAATATAATTTTGGGTTGACAAATTTTACAATTTAATGTCTCATACTTCAAATGATGACCAAAATCCATACCCGGATTGCCTCCCTCCGCATGTCCCTGACCTGCACCAAAACAAAATGTTTATTAGATATGAATTATTTATTAAGTTACATCTGGTCCTTTGAGTAATTTGTTCTATACAAAACACTTGGTCGTCGGTATTATGAAGTTATCCGGCCCTGAATATTTCTCAGAAATTTATTGCTTTTTGCTGTTCAAGAACTCGATGCCTTCTAATATCCATCTGATACCCGTCACCGCTGCTATATAGAGTCCATGCGTGTCACGGTGTGTCATCTCCAGTAATTTGCATGACTATTATTGTGCGTGGTCTCTTGTATTGTGCCCTATCAATTCTCATGGTGCCGCTAGTTGCCTCTCTCCTCCGTCAACATATGATGCGCTCCTTGTTGGTCGCCATGCCTGTTAGGGAGTAGACGTTGCAAAACTAAAACATCAAAATTTTGATCTCCAGCCCCCGTGATTGGTGACTCCTGAATGCTTGTAAGTCTGCTTAGGCCGCTTTTTTGAAAGGTATGGACATTAACATTCGTGCATCATAAATTATGTCAAAGCACCAAAATATTCCAGCAAATCATTCTTCAGCTTCTGAGACTCACGTCTGTTCCGCACATCAAGCCGTATTTCTCCAGTTCTTGGTAATGTGTTCAGGGGACTTGAGTTCGTACATATTGAGGACTCCAAACATTACTTTTACTCATGCCAAAGTGTATATACGTGCTGCTACTTCAATATATTCATACTGTAGCTATTCACATCAATGTATAACATCATTGGTTCCTACAATAATAATTTTGTGTTACTGCCTCTCCATTGTTCTTCGATATAAACTTCAAGTTATTTTGCATGATTTTATTACTGAATGAGCACTGAACAGAGACAGCAAGCTCAGGTATGTTGAATGGACAATATGTGTAAGTATCTCTGATATCAGTAATATTTTGCAATGACTGCATCCTCTGTCCAGCAAGTTCTGTATGTGAACTTAAATTTCTGAATCCCTTCTTGCTCCAGATTTCATGTCTGCTGTGTCATGTTGGCTTCCAGATTATTCCAGTTCATATGACTGAGATTCTTACATTCATTATATGCAGACCCGAGATGCATCTGACATAAATCATCATATATATGTGCCCTTTTAAAGTATTGTCAGGCATAAAGATACCTTAACAGAGAAGCATCTTTGATTGTAAGGAGAGCAGAGTGAAATCTGCATGTGTGTTCTGAGTTTGTCATAGTTTTTCTTGTCCTCGCTGAGATTCTTCCGGATTGAGTATGTTTTTCAATTCCCGACAATTCTGGAAAGACTCGCTTAACTGAATGACAATTTTGCTGTATATTCCTTCCACAACTTTACAATCACATTGTACCTTTTCATTGTATATCAAATCTTCTTCTACTGCACCCTCTTACATCTTGGGACTCATTCGGTTTATACATTGTGATATGGAAAGTGAGATCTTTTGTAAGAAATAGGTTTACGTATACGAAGATATACTTTGACAATCCTTCATCAATCTCCAACCTTATTTCCTAAATGGAGACTCAAAAAATTAGAGTTCCGCCAACTGGTTTTGTAACCATTTTTATTTGATTAAAAATCAATCATTTGATCATTGTTATTTTATCTCATTTTTACTATCAATTGGGCTTCTAGATCTTGGCATTTTCATTTTCCTTCTCAAGTTTCATGGTATAACGGGACATCATTAATATCTATGAAATATTCTCAATCCTCTGGACTCCTTGTTGAAGTACATGAATCTCTATGAGGAGAATCGAATTATGCTGCTCTCAATTCATCGGATAAAACACTCGCTAGAAGAGCATGAGTAAATTTAAGCTCGTTAGTCTCCTCAGAAGAAGGGAAATTCCCTTTTCTAGGGGTTTTGAGACTTCGGTTATCGAAGGTTTGAAAACACCCCATTATTCGTCGATTAAAATTTTTGCTCAGTTTTTAGATGGTTATTACAACTCCTAGCCCTCATTTTCTAGAGAGAAGTGTCCCCTAGTAGCTTCGACCCAATTTTTGCTCTCCAAACTATGAGCCAATACTTGACCTTGGACTTAAAGCATCGACACTTTTAACTAGTACTAGGCAAAGAAAACATTTTGGTTGTGACATATTTGGCCAATTCAAGTATCAATTCTCCTTTAAATCTTTAAATGATCAATCTCAACATAACATTTTTACAATTAAACATAATAATAATAAAAAATTCAACACAAATGACATGGGCTAGAAGATGCAATAATGTCCAAGAAAGGCCAATGGAGTAAGTGAAGAACAGGGAACTAAAGCCAAATAGGGACACTTATATCTCGATGTAGACAACAAAGTCTTCCAAGATGTAGAAGTTAATAGCACATTGTCCTTGTGTTGATGGCCATACTTGAGAATTTCCATGGCTAGTCTTCGCATATCTTGGCAAGAGCAGCCCCTAAATGAGGCTTTGGACAACATCAACTTGAACCCTTTTAAGAGAGAACAACCTTGTTGACAAATTATTTGAGAATGCTTCAAGATAGAACCCTATTAATAAAATAACCAAGGTAAGATATTCAAATCATTTACAAGTATTATTAAATCCCAAATTTGGTGATAAAATGATTAGCTGGAGTTTTTTTTAAAATATTTTGTGAATAAAATTGGCATAAACTTCCAAGGATTCGTAAAAGAAGTCGCTATCCTACACTTCCAATCAATAGCACTAGCACTAATTGCTGAGATTTACGTCATTTAAGGGCAACACTTATCCAAAGGTGAGAAAAGTAAAAGAACCCACAACAATATAGGTTAAAAACCCAATAGTTGAGCACCCTGCTTCCCAAAATCTTACATGAGAATTTCAAACCACTCCCATTTTCTTACAGTACCTTAATTGGCAAGTCCCTTGCTTACAGCTAAGGTTCCAAGGCCACATCAGCATGTTTTTTGGCCAAGATGTCCAGAACAGTCAAAAAAAAAGTGAGCAATTGACGTACATAAGGGAGACCGATACTCTTGCAGCTGATATGGCATCACAGGATTGATTGTTTTTTAGAATAAGGGGCACATTTCATTCAATTATAAATAATTAGCAAAAACAACTTTATAGTCACAACTATTGGTACAATTTTGTCAAAACTATTAGATATTAAATCACCAAGTGTGGATATTAAATTAACAACTGTTATCACAACCATTAGAACATATTCTTCTACTCATTCTTGCTCAAAGTAGAGAACAGTATGAAAAAATGAGTCAGCAACATGGCAAAGTGAACACAACACCCTAGTAAAACTCTAAAACTCATTTCCTTGCTTTTAAAACTTACATGCAACACCACCTTGAAAATGTGTGGATTATAACTCACTATATCTAAGCCTTTTTTTATTATTATTTGGCTGTGTGCCCCTGTAATCATTTTTATCCACCCATCCACACCAAATATCCCTCTCATCTTTCTATCCCCCCATCTACAACAAATGTCCAAGTTGACGTAAGATGTAAAAATTGACTTAAAAACTCCATTGAAAACCTCTTTGCCTACTATGATGCACTGATATATACCATATATGCTCGTTTCATATAACTAGGGAAACATTCCCATTTACACTATATTACAACTCGATAAGTTTGCAGATAGGATACAAAATTTCAGTGCTAGCCAATTTTAAAAATGAAAAAAGCTTTGGAAGAATTATACAATTCCAAAACTTGAAGAGCTCAATTGTATATAATAATCCAACTGTCTAGGTTACAGTCATGGAGATTGAATAAAAGAATATCCTTTCCCTAAACAGGTTGAACAAATGAAGAAACTAGGAAACTGTCCCAAGTCCAATTGTTTATAACCCCATTGGTTATGTACTTAAAGGTCCCTGTTCAGTTCTTTCACTGCCTCCAAACTCCATGGGGCATCAGATGCCTTGGCTTGGGATATAAAGTTTATATCAGACTCAAGAATTTTCCTAATGCAATTGAGATCCACAATAAATTTACACTCGTTTTTTCTGTGAATCCAGAAATGGAGCCACTGCTTTGTACAGTTGTTCCTCTTCAAAAGGTTTGGACACATAACCATCCATTCCGCACCTTAGGCATTCTTCATAAGTTGCATGGATTACATCAGCTGTCATTGCAAGTATTGGGACATGCCATTCCCTGTTATTTCTAAGTGTTTCTAAATTCCGGACTTGTCTAGTAGCTTCAAACCTGAAAGCAAATAAGGTAAGCGGTGCATCAAGAATTAATTGGGAACTATCTTCCAATGAGAAAAGAGAAGAAGATAAAAATGTAACTTAAACATAAAAATGATATCAGAATTAAGTTTTTGTAGTACATACCCATCTATTTCAGGCATCTGGACATCCATAAAACAAGCATCAAATGAGTGTGGTGGCTGTAACTTTTCTACTGCAATTTTGCCACCCTCAGCACACTCCACACTAGCTCCATATTTCTCCAGAGCACCAGCAGCAACTCTAAGATTTACTTTATTATCATCTACAACCAGAATCCTCTTTCCCAACAGAAGACCACGGGGGGATATAGGTCCGCTTGTGATTCTCTTCCCTGGCTGTTTTCCATTTCCAATTCCCAATGCTTGTTGAAGATAGGCAGCGACTGCACTTGCTCTGAGGGGCTTCACAATCACTGTTTCCAAAAATCCAGCTGCCTTTGCTTTTTCAGACTCGGAATTGTTGGTTGAGGTTGCTAAAAGAATCATCTTTGGTAAGTATGTAGGAGTTCCCAATTGGCCTTTCCCCAATGACTCTCTCAAAATTTGGGGAAAAGAAAGACCTGTTCCTGGTCCCCAAGCTTCATCATCAACAATGATCACATCCACATTTCCTGTTCCACTGCTTAAGTAAATAATATATGGCAGTCAGACATAAAACAGGACCCATCTTTTAGGGAAAGCAAAGAAAAACTTATGCATATATAAGGGAACAAGCAACTGCCATAGGGAAACATTACAATTATAAAATATCTTACCTATTTCCAATAGCATCATTTCTTTCTCCTAACAATGCTGCCAATGTTGAATTAAAATCATGGACAGTTTCGACCTGCACCCCAAGTCTTTGTAAATGGGACTTTGTAACAGCAGCACGAACAACTCTTCCATCCACCACAATAGCCCTCCTTCCTTTGAGACAAGTTGGCAGAGATTGATTCAAATCCTCCTGGGATCGTGTATGACCCTTTCTCAAGAGAATACTGAATGTAAACGTGCTGCCAACACCTGGCCGACTCACAAAGTTTAACTCCCCACCCATGAGCTCCACCAGGCATCTACTTATGCTAAGACCTATGCCAGTTCCCCCATATTTTCGAGAAGTTGAGCTATCAACTTGCATGAAAGGCACAAAGACATGCTTCTGTTTATCTAATGGGATTCCAATGCCCGTATCCTCTACGCTGACTATTAAACGTACAGCAGCAGATGTATCACTTACACAATTTTTTAATGTGCCAGATCGCAAATGTTTTGAATTAGATACTACCAATTTAAAGGTCTCCCAACTATTCCTTCCATCTGCTGTCTCATATCCACTCAATGTTTTCCATGAACTGGGGCAATTTTTTGACCCTCCAGTTTGCCATTTAGACATTGCTTCCCTATTATTTTCCATCACAGTTTTCATTTGCTCCGCAAGATAGACACAAACAAAAATGTGCCCTTGTTTTGTGAACTGCCAAACCAAAAATAACATTAGAGGTTGCAAGCTCAATAAGGTAAACAACCATTACAAAACAACTGATTTGTGACACTACGTAGTTAGCAATGCAGATAAAAGTGGTTCTTACACATGTTACTCCATTGCCAAAGAATCTTGTTAACTACATCAGTAACAATGTAAACATACATAATGATCCACAAGTATGGCTAAGGGAAAGGAAACTAACTTTAATTGAATTTCCGACAAGATTGATAATGATTTGCCTAAAACGCCCAGGATCCCCAATAAGAAAGTCCGGCACCTGATCAGAAACAAAGACTGCAAGCTTCTCTTGCCAAATAATTGGCAAGAACAATGTTTCCATCCATAATGGCAAGCGGTTAGAAACAATTATAAATAGCCAAGAATATACTGATAACACCAATTGCATGGAAAAGAATTAACTCTACAGAAACTATAGCAAAACCCCAAGATATCTTGAACTGAGCCACCAGAAGAAGAATATACTTTGCATTGATACTATGCTAGGCCGAAGAAAATTGAATTTACCTCAACATTGTTTTCTCTTGACTCTCCAGAAAATAGAGAAAGAACATCATCTAAAATATCACGTAAATCAAAGGGAACTGCCTCCAGCTCAATCTTTCCCGACTCAATCTTGGCCTGATCAAGAACTTCGTTAATTAATTTTATCAAGGCTTTGCCACTGGCTTGAGCAGTGCGTGCATAATCTAGCTGAGTTGGGTCTAGTTCTGTATCCATTAGCATCTGCAACATTCCTGAAATCAAACTACAGAAAATAAGCAGCAAATCTCCTTACCAGGTAACAGTACACAAGTATAATACAGATGGCAGGCCATAGTGTCAACCTAAACCTAGAGCCAAACAAGAATAGAGAAATTCTTGTAGACACGTATAAGATGCCATTTAAGTGAAGTAACATAAAAAAATCAATGCCAGGAATCAGGCAAAAACACACTTACCCAGAACCCCATTCATGGGAGTTCTTATCTCATGGGAAACAGTAGCAAGAAACTGTCAAAATAGACACAGATGTCAACCATCTAACTGGTAAATAATAATGTGATTCTCCTTGGGAGCAGACGGTGAAAATTCAAAGAACAGTTAACAGGAATGGAAGTTAAGCATTCTGATTCACGATAACTGCAAAACAGTTATAAATATTGATGATGACCTGGGATTTGGCAATATCTGCTGCTTCTGCCTGCCCTTTCAATTCCTCCATTTTACGAAAGTCATCCTCTACTTTAGCAATGCGGACTATAGCTGCGTAGAATATGTGCCCAACTAGTAGCACAATAACTAGTATTCCAAATGAAGTTGTTATTGCAGACCATGCGGTTGGCTGCTTCTGGTTATATCTGTTTCAAGTTGCACCCTTATATGTATCAAATAAAATTGCTACAATCAAAGAGATCTGGAATAAGTTTTAGTCATGGACTCGTGCATCAGAAAGAGAGAATCAACACAGATCCTGGATGATACATATAACTGGTGCATATAAATTGTAAATACCTGCAGCGCATTTCATGCTTGCGGACTGGGTCTCCAAAATCAAGAAGACTGATATATGAAATTTCATCATTTCTAACATTAGGTCCATACATCCTCAATGGCACTGAACTGTTGGTCATATCATACACATTCACGGTAATAGCCTGATTGCCAGCAAGTTGACGCAATAAGTTCTTCACCAATGACTCAACATCAAAGGCTCCACCCAAATACCTGCTCACAACACATTGCAACCAAATCAGAGACTTCGCTAATGCAACTTGCTTGTCCCATGCACGAAAAAGTTTATGCTCCACAATCAAACACCAACATACAGAAGACTGTGATAACACACTTAAGCGGCAACTAGTTTGGAGTAATCTGAATATCAACATTTGCCTCCAGATTCCTAAACTGAACATAAGAGATGTCACTGGGACAATTAAAAACTTTTCAACTATAGGCAATTATATAGTTCCGCAAGACATTACAATGGAAATGTTTACCACTAATCCAGCTTTTCATGCATTGTAACTTGTAACTGATCCCATATGATATCCATGTGTTCACTTTGTATAATAAGGATAGATATTGTGAAACTCATGCTATGAGCAGTCATCCTGAATGATTTGTAAGATTACAGAATACCTATACAGTCCTACTCTTGATTAGATTAAAAGTGAATCTAAATTAGCTGAGATAAATAACCCAATGAAGCTGGTTGCCAAAACCAGCTCTTCAAATAGATAAATTTCTCCAATATGAGGTGGAACAGCATAAAACAGGAGAACAGCATGTTTACTGCACTTAATTGGCAACCAGGCCATTCAAAGTCAAACCCAACAAATGCCAGCAATAGCCCAAAGATTATTGAACAACTTGAAGGTTTTTCCCATTTGCGATAAAGAAACTTCTGATGTTTTAGAAGCAGCCCTGTCCTATGACTTTGAGAAAAATCTCAGTTTTGTTTGATAGCTATAATGACAATAAGGTTATGAAGATTGGTGCAATACCAATTCAAAGGTGAGAATTTTGAGAATTTTGAGAATTACAAAGATAACTGGAAAGAGTGTTAATATGGAAAGAAGAATGGAACATTGTCACAAGCAGGTATGTTGAACCTCAAGTTTAAAGTCTTGAGGATTTGAAGACGACAGTAACGAAGGAAATGTTTATAGGTTGAAGAAAGTTCTCTGCTGGTTAAAGCAAGCACTGTGTTGTGGAATCCAAGAAGTGATATTATAGTTGCAGGGAGACATGTCTCCGAAACCCTGAGTCATGTCTTGGGGACTGGGACACATCTCCCATACTGGAGGCATCTCAGAATCTTGGAAATTAACAGCATATGCGCTTCTCTTTTGTGATACTAATATTTTCAGTTTGCTGTTATAAAATTAATGAATTGTATTAAAATTTGGTATCTGCAAGTACCTTGTCTCCTATTTTTCAAAACTAGATGTACAGGTATTAGTTTACCAGTCTCACGGCAATCTTGATTGTTGTGTGGTTCTTAGCAAATGGATATGTGAGAAGCAAGAATGAGCATACAGTTTACCTCAAGAAAGAAGATGACGAAAATGTTATGTTTGCCTACATGCCAATGATCTAATCTATACAAAAAGCTCAAACAAGATGAAAAAAGAATTCAAAGAGGCAACAATGAAAGAATTAAAATCATTGATATAGGATTAGTGCATATTTTATTGGCATAGGGATACACCAATCTCATGTAAGATAGAGTTGATGAACCAATTGCACATGGAAAAAAAGTTGATGAATAATCCGCCACCAAAGGTAGATGCAAGGAAATATAGGATTATCATTGGGAACTCTATGTATTTAGCAGCTACAAGGCTAGATATTGTGTTGCAATATCACTGGATTCGAGGTCTCTGAATGAGCCTTCAAAAGGACATTTACAAGCAACAAACAGAATGCTAAGGGGTGTGAATCAAAGGACTGTGGAATCCATTATTATTTAGATGAAAATTCACAGTTTTTTGGTTATTCAAAGAATCAAAAGCAGATTGAGCAAAATCATCAAATGATAGAACAAACAAATCAAAACATTGTTTTACAGAAGTCGATTAGTTATATGGTGGCCAAAAAGAACATAATGGCATTATCAATTACAAAAGTATTGTGTCTTGCATTAGAGTAGCATGTACAGAAGCAATTTGGTTAAGAAGGGATTTTGAAGATCTAGGAATAAAACAAAGAAATCTTACACCAATATTTTTGAGCGTAGTGGAGCAACATAATTATGTAAAATTTAGCATGCAATAACAAAGACATAAAACTGAAACGTTATCATGTAAGAGAGTATAAGAGAAAAAAAGAAGTTGATATTCAACTATTCAAAATTAAGAAAACAGTTGATATCATGACTAAAGGGCTCCGAAATAAAATACATTCACATTTGAAGGCAAAGTTGCAATTACAAGGATTTGAAATCAAGGGGTTGAATATAGGAAAATCTAATCTCAAACAGCATAAAATTGGTAATGTGATAAGAAGCTAATAGAGACAAATGTCGTTCAATGTCGTCAACAAGAGTAACATTTACTTACAAAGCTAACATCCAGTTGTTGATGAAGGTAATAGCAGTTGCTGACAACAATGTTTTTATTTACAATTTCACTAGAATTATAGGCACAACTAATAGTAGCAGATTCTTTCTTAAGTAACATATTCCAGCAATCTTGATGTTACAAAAGCCTTCCCTATAGAACTGTCTCTGAATCTTGATAGTGGTGAGCACACTAAGCCCGTGGATAATGAAGTTATTCCTTCTAGATGTAGGCGATGTTTTCAAATTTCAAACTAAGCATATGGCTGAGGATTATCAATAGAAGAGAGTGCATAAGCAGGCAACTTGGTGGAAGGATGCATCTTTAAAATTCTACTCTGTGAAGAAAGGGGAGGTTGAGGCATCATGAGGCCTCAGAAGTTGCAAATCTTACTTTCAGACAGGTGTTAGGTACAAATATTTCCAGTTTACAAACGGTTAGCAGGAGTACAGGAACAAAGAAGGATAAACTGACGGAGATGACCAAAGCTGAGCCGAAATCTGTGAGAAATGGCGGGAAAGAGAGCAGAGTCCCTGTCTCAGGTGGGTTGGCGACTCTGGGGATGGAGAGTGGTTCTGTTGGCTGCAACCTGGTAAATGAAGGCTTGATTTCAGAGGGCATATCAATTTCTCAGGAAGGGGAGACAATGTCCTCCTTGGATGAGACTGTGATGTTGCATAAGGAGGTTGGAAGGATGGAAGGAGGATGGTAAAACGAGGGAGGATTCGATATGATTGTACTTTCACACTAGAAAGGTGGAGCCTTTGGCAATGTTTAATTCTCGAAACCATTAATGAGTCCTTTTTTATTGTCTTGTTGCCATGGGGAGATGTTCCCTCTATGTGTTCACCAATGGTTCAGGCCAGGATCAAAACCTGGATTATTTTAATAAAATTACAACTCTACTACTGATCAAAACATATATATATTCCAGCAATCCAAGACAATATTTAGAAATTTATTTTTTATTTAATGATTAGTAAATGCTTTAGAAGAAAGTTGATCGTTTTTTGTAGTATAAGTTTTTTATGTTTGTTTCCCAATTTTAGTTTCATTTTTAAATCAAATCACCATGTTGAAAATCTGTGCTGAAGGCAATTTAGTTTAGGATCTTTTCAATTGGTTTTTTCCAAATTTTATAGGAGTGAAAAAATCTGTTAAGACACATTATTTTAGTTTGTAGGTACAAAAGAGTAGAAGTACTATGAAAGGGAATATTTGGATTGCAATTCAAGACTTCAAAGAATTCTGTTTCAAATTTAATAAAGGCTTGTTTTGAAACTTCTATGCAACCCTGTCCCATACAAATTTAGTATATACTAACAAGTACTGTCAATATACAATGGGCATCACGCATTTAGTGTCCAAAAGGTCAGCACAAGAATACCCCAGAAGGGGTATACGGCACTTGACAGTTGCTTGATCTTGAAGTTGCACAGAATTAGTTATTCAAAGTTAAGGTTATTCACTGTGATCTATATTTTATGGTAGAATATATCTCTCTAACAACAAACCAAGGAAAACGAGAAATCTAAGAAAAAACAATGGAAATTGCACAAAGACACCATTTGTAGTTAAAATTGCAATTATAGCAACAAATTAACAATGCATTCCAGTGAAACAGAATGGCAACCATGAAAACACATGAAAATGATTGGTGAATTTACAATAGGATTGCACTTCGATTTATTTTACATTAAAGAAAATCAGGGTTTTCAAGCCTCGTATGCTATGTCTTCTAGTTCTACAAAAAAGCAGACTACCATTCCAATGGCTATATATCATTTAGAGTAAACTAATTTGATCATTGCCAGGTTGTTGCTAGAATATTGACCATATATTTGGAGATTGTATCTCATGTTGATGCTACTTGCCTATCTAAATGATTCATAAAAAAATTTATTCTTCAAATGGCCCTTGGAATAAACTTCAGATTATAAGGAAAATTATGTCTTACCCCACAATTTGATGTCTTCAATTCAGGTTATGGCAGCCAAAATATACAGAAAGAAACAGTTTCAAGGATTTTGTTGGTTTAAATGATTAACTAGGATTGACTTGGTTTTCTCGTTGAAAAAATGATATTATTGTTTGTGATCTCTTTGTCACCAAAATACTCTACTTCTCCATAATGTACTGTGAAAGCATAAATTAGAAAGCTTGAACTGGAGGACAAGCTGATGTAGATAATGATCAACACTGTTCTGGTTTGAAACTACAAGGCTAAGTTATGCAGCACACACAATTCTCCCACTATGAGGGGCTGATCTGACCAGGTATTGTCATCAAATGATCAATTAGGATAAATAAGGAGACATACTCCAGGAAATTCCTAATAAAAGGAAGAGGCCAGAAAGAATTGGAAAAGCACCTTGTGCTCAAACTTGCATGTACCTCTTAAAACCTAATTTGATGCTTGAGAAGTAATATCTAATCCATGCAAACTACACAACAGTTCAAAAACCACTAAAGCAAATGTACCATAAAGTAAATACAAACTTATCTTAAGCTATGAAGCAATCAATGAAACAAAAACTAAAATATCTACGATTAAGCTAACCTAGGATCATTCAGATGACACACAAGCCTGAGTTCATTACGGCATTGGTAAAAGAAGACTGAAGATATAATCTGTTATTTATATTTAAAGATTATAATGCAAATCCAATTCTAATATCTAATAAGAACAGCAAGCTATCTCGAGTAAACCCAAAAATCTGCTGAGCAATCTCTAAATTCGGATGAAAGATCTTAATAATTTGGTAGACATAACACCATAAAAAATGAAGAGTAACTACAAGAGCTTGACCAATAATTAGTTTGTGCTAAGAAGATTCAAATGCAATGTAAAAAAGCAGGGAATGTGGTAACAGCTAGAATTCACAAAAGAAACTTCAAAATTCTCAAGACATGCAAGATACAACCTAAATATACCAAAGAAAGAAGAAGTGTCTTAGAAATGCAAGAGGATTAACCAAAATAGCGAGCATCCAGCAATATATAAAAGTTTAAAGTACTGTTAAAACCTAAAGTTGTTGAAGCGTGCAAAAATGAGCACCAGTTGACAACAGACAAACTAGAAAATAGCCAAAACAGACAAGAACTAAGACAATATGTACAACAAAACAAAACAGAATGGCACAGACTCAGAAAACACAGTGAATGGAAAGATCTTTTAAATGTTTTCAAAATTGTAAATGCCGTCACAATCTTTTCAAAGAGTGTTGCAAATAATTGGAAACTGTAAAAAGCATGGAAATGCTAGAAGATGTGGTGTGCATGAAGGAAATAAAGCACTGAGTAAAATGAAGAAAGAAGTGTGAAACATCAAATTTCGCCTTAAATATAGTAACTGGATGGAAAGGGAGAGCAGCAAATTTGCCCAAACATTTGGCATGCAACCAAAGTTAATGAACAAGGACAACAAACCAGCAACAAAATCACCCTTCCAAACACAGTGCGAGATGATTTCTATTAATAAGCCATGTCTCAACCTCCTATATCCTTGATTAGACTCAAGATGATGGAAAATACAACAAGAACAGCACATTCATCATAAAACCCTACATGACCCAGAAATGCAATCTAGACAGTGTGGAAGAACAACAAACAAGTATGAGTTAGAAGCTAAATAAGCTATGAATAAACTTCAAATCCATGATCAAGTAATGATACACAGCTACACTAGAGAGCTAGAATGAAAAACAAGAATACACAAACTATCACTCATATCAAAATCATATTAAACTGATTAAAGCAAAATAATCTAAACTACAAACTTATAACAAATGAAAAGCCTATCCTGCCAAAATGGAGATGACAAACCCACGCTGAACTAAAAACATTAAGGCTTAACCACAATTAAGAGGTCCTCAAAAACATGACCTTGAGGAAGTGTATCATAATCAAATATCCATCACAAAAGCAGCACAATACCAATGATCTGTACTCAAAGAAAACATTTCTCTGCTAACCAAAACTTGAAAAGTCTATCTGTTTCCCTTTTAGTTAAAGGTGTCAAAACCACCAAGACTAATATGATAAACCACCATGTCAGAAATAGACCCCTGCAAACAATTTTGGCTTTTAGGTAGCCCCAATTTTCTTTAAAACTTGCAGACTTATATAGTGAAACTGGAGGAATCTAGAAAAGATAACAAAGTGTCCAAGGCGGCCTAAAACTTGCAGACTTATATAGTGAAACTGGAGGAATCTAGAAAGTATAACAAAGTGTCAAAGGCACATCTCTTTGTCATCGCTCCCAGCCCTTGGATTTTCTATTTGGAGAAACTAGAAAGGTTTTAAAACTGGCAGGAGCAGCAAAGTGAAACCACCATGCTAGAAGCATAATCACCAGGGTGGTTAAGAAACCGTCATGATAACTGCCCTCGCAGCATGGCAGTTCTGCAAAACCACCCTGGTGATTTTGCTGCCTTACAGAAGAAAATAAAGGGCAGGACAGAATGATGAAATGGATACAGAGAAGAAAAAGACAAGGACACTAAAAATGCAAAGCTAAAGAATGCAAACCAAATTGGATTGGGAGCAAGAAGAAGAGGACAAGCAGCTCAGCCTAAACATGGTGAGAAAACACATTTTGTGTAGATGTTTATAAGTCATTAATACATATAATAGTCCTTGAAGGTTTTTCATGATAATATTCATTGTGAATAACTGAATACCATTTTTCACATGACTAAACTGTAACGGTTTTCTAAAGACTGTTGTTTGATGCTGACTACGTAAATGCATACTATATTTTGATGCAGCTGGACGACTTTCTTGGGCTACATGGAACAGACATATAATTAAAAAAACACACTTTTCAAAAGATTGACAGCATCTTCAATACTGTCAATTTATACTATGAAAACTGCTAGCAAGACCACATTCAAAACTTGAGATCCCCTTTTCATCCAGAATTATTCTTCATTAGCTATTGAAGCATTTTCAAATAATTTGCAAGACTCAAAATAACATTCGTTTTCAGACTATAAACTAGGTTCAAGATGATATCAATTCGGTACTTGTTTAGCAGAAAATCCTTGCAAGTTAAAATCAACCATGATCCCAAACAGGTAGTATGGACTAACCCTGCAGTTGCTTGAATGCGCTCTTCTGGGGTAGAATCAGAAGGAAGATCAGTCTTGTATACAGCAAAGGTGAGAACAACCCCAAGGTGTGTGGAGTTCAATAATCTAAATGGACTAGTAAGGACTGCCCTCCCACTTGCTCTGGCACGCAAAATGTTTTCACGATCTTCCTGTTTATATGAAGGCTTAGAACTCAGAAAAGAAACTGACCGAGAATTAATTTATTCAGACAACAAAGAAAAATAAGTAAGTTGAATTCATAAATAATACCTTCCCGGACATCATATCTAGAGATGCAATATATGAAACAGTATCCTGTGAAAAGATAACAGGCGCATATTCATCTTGTTTAGATGATGTTTTGTTGGTTTCCATATTCTTTATGGTCCAGCCTTGCTCCCTTTCAAATTGTTCCCTCTCTGCATGAAGAACTCTTTGAGCGTACGAAACACCACTCACCAAGGGCCTCTCAAATGAAGTCCTTGCGGCATATTCTGCAAACGTTTTCTGCAGAAACCAAAAAAAGAATTTTTTCTTGAAGAATAAGCGTATTAGGAAAACCTAAACACACAATTGAATTATCAATACACCAATCCAGAATGATTACAGTCTATTCTTATCAATTCTTGCGAATCGGCCATTAAATAGTTTTGGCTCGAATGTGCTAATGCCTTAAAGATAACAACATAAACCGTCATATATGAAGGAAAAGACTGCAGTCATAAGCAAACACAAAAAGCTTTGTTTATTTTCGAAAGGGTTGGCTAGCGGTTGCTATGGTTGAGACAATTAAACCCATTAGCGTTTGTTCTGTGTCAAACGGTCATACGTCTAGCTGCCAAAGGTGTATATCCCAAAGGCAAACAAGAGAGAATAGCGATCAAAGCAACATGTCTGACATTAAATTCAAATTGACTCTTAAACAGGGAATGAATTATTTCCTTCCAAACTAAGAGTGGCCCGGTTTACCTGATTCATTGCAGAGGGTTCCTTCCGATGATGGAAAGTGGAAATAAGTATCGCCAAGGCATGCACATGATTCATACTCACTTCAAACTGGTCTTGAAGCATCCTTGCACGCTCATCACACATGCTTGCTAAAATTTCCTTTCTTCGTTCATTTATGTCCGCTTTCATGGAAGAAAAAAGAAAAATAGAGCCTATTATTCCGCAGAAAATCCACAAAACCAACAGCTTCCAGCGCCATGTTGCACCAAGCTTTGAGGGCTTTAAGGTCTGCCTTTGAAGTTGTCGTTCCATAGAGCCTGTGCCCGTTAATTTATCGGACCACTTGACGAACGGTACACCGAACCCTGTAGTATGATGAATACCATCACTCAAAGATTCCCCAAGGAATCCACAGCTTTGTGTAAGCATCTTGAGTTCGGGTGCAGTATGAGGCAACCAGAGCCCGCATACTTGTTTGAGGCGCTGAGATAGCTTCCAAGACACTACAAAACTGAGAGCACTCATCAACTAAACTTTACTAGCCACTCGCGTAGCAATGACAACCAACTCTGTAACTGCTGTTATCATCTACACAGTGAAAACGCACTACTCCAAGCACGGATTTTGACCTCTTTATCAATTTAGCACACTCCCTTGCCCCCACCGTCTGATTGCTTAGACCTTCGTTTGATTGACCGGCAGCACGGTACGGAGTTCCATCCCTAAACTGTGTAGGGTCAACGGGAAAATTACTTGGCAACTCATCCTATCCTGAATGATTTTTTATTTACTCTACGAAGCTCTTACTGACTTTTTATATTCTGCTTCTCGGCTACTCTTCTACCTATCCGACCACAGTCCATTATTAGTGCACCAGCTCTTGCACCCTTCATAGCTACAATTATAATGAAAACATGGGTTTTCTCTGAGAAAAACAATAACACGGGTTTCCTTTTAACTTACTCTCTGACCGAGCAGTATATCAACTTTATTTCAGTAACTTTAAAATGGGTTTCATCCTATCTTGTTGAGGACTCCTAGTCCTTGGGACGTGATGAATCCTTTTATGCAACCACTCAATCAATGTAACAACGAAACCCAGCTTAACCCACTGTTACAGTAGTGAAAATATATCTTCCAAACATATGGGACAGCTATACTACTAAATATTCCGCAAAATACAGAGCAGGTCAATCTATCTCAACTGGAGAAGAATTTAAATGTGGGTTCGAACCATTGGCTCTTTTAGATAACTTCACGCTTGGAAATCATAATATTCACTGGGTCAAGAAAATCCCATATGTTCATCTGCTAGTTTACGCCCTACATAAATGCCCTTTAGCTCGATATAAGTTTGACTAGATAGCAAATATGATGAAGCAATGAAACAAAATATGTCGGTGGGCGCGATGGAGATGAGGAAGAAGCAGATAAAAGAGAATTCTGAGGAAGTGGGTCCTCCTCCTTGAATTACTAGAAGCAAGCGCCCTGGCTTTGCATTGTGTAAGTGGGGTCCTGTCAGAGGAGCGCCTTGTGGCTTCTGCAAAACAACTGGAGGAAGACGAATTGTGCACAGGAGGAGATATGGTCACAAAAAACACTCCAAAAAAGTTGTGTTCATGATGCCCAAGAGCCAAGCCACGCCTGAAGACACGTTGTTAGAAATGAATGAAGAATGTGAGCTAAGAATGGCAGAATGGCAGAGGAGATAAACTAATGCAACCGGACTTAAGACAAAGGACTTCAATGTGGCTGTGAACAGCAGGTAAGACAATCTGAATGCAAGGAGAGTTGAGAGAAACGTGGTCTATGAATGGCAGCGGAGACTAACTAATGCAAGCATAGTTAGTACTTATTAGGCCTATAAATGCAGTTACAGACCGATTTTGACGAAATGAATTCTTACTATTATTACTAATCAGTTTTATAAAAGAGGGTTAAAAACAAACACCTAGGTCATGCCTCTGAAGCTGATGGCTGTGCAACACCAAATTATGTGGCATCGGCAACCACATGTCTAAAGAGGATTAGAGGAATGGTAGGGATTTGGGGAGAAACAGCCCTAAAGACAAACTTCACGCACCCAAAGAAATGGAAATGAATGTATGATGGGGAGGTGGGGTATATGACAGTGAGAGGAGAGCAAGTACACGCAGAGCCGTAGTGGGGATACAAATAAATGTGGGCTACTTTGCACGAAAGTGACCTCACAACCTGCAGCAAAAGGAGGGAAGGAAATGGGTCAATTGGGGCTATTGTGTGGAAACCTTAACAACAAAGTTGCAGTCGCATGCTACAGCAACAATGTGTGAAAGTGCTGCAACCAGACTCCAAGTGAGTGCGTTGGTTGGGGCTCACAGCAAACTTTGGGCACATCTTCAGCACCTAATTATTTTCAAAATTAATCTAATATTTAGATTGGAAAGTCTGTTTTGGCGTGAAAATTTAATATCTTTTAGTTTAGTTATAGATTCACTTTTATTCTTTGAATCTAATTTAATATTTGATAGCTTTTTGTTAGACTCATTTTTAATATTATTTTTGTGTTTAATATAAAAATTTGTGTGTAAAATGATATATTTTGTATGGAAGTTGGTAAATAGTCTAATTTATTTTAATTTATTTTAGTTATTTAATTTTAACATAAATTTAAATTTGTAGAGTGTAGTTGACTTTTGTTAATTTTATAATTTGTGGAAATAGAGTTAATTTTCGTATTTTCATTATTAAGCTATATTTTCTTTCATTTTATTGATATGAGTTGACTAAATGATAAAATTGTATAAATTTCATTAGAAATTGTATTGAGAGACGAACCATTTCTTCTTTAAGCAATCTTTATAATATTAAATCATCCTCCCATCCTAGACATGTTTCATGCCTAAATATTATTTTGGACAATTGTAAGAAGATAGTACATCAGTTTCCAACTATTTAATTAAGAAGAAATGTCCCAATTATTTGCAAATTTTTAGTCCGTAGAATTTTCATGTAGGTTAGTGAAATCATGGTGTATGGGTTTCATACCTAAAATTCAACAATGCATATTGAAGAGTCAAACCAATAGCAACACATACAATGCAATTGAAGCACTTGTTTATTAGGGGTTGGGAAAGCAGTTTTGTTTAACTTCCTGCCAACCTAATCTCAATTTGAAAGTGGATAAAGGCATAAGATACTGAAAAATTAACAAAAAAAAAATTTAAGACTTTTACTAATGCATTATTTTCTTGATTGAATTAAAGTGATGCACCATAGTCATTCAATTTACTCCATTTATGGCCATAATGTCATATAAGTATAAGGACAATACTTATTAATGAGAAGCGTGGTGCAGGAGCACCTAGGCTAACTCCCTAGACTTTTTGTCTTTTTTGTTTTTTGTTTGCTTGTATTGACCCTAGCCAAGTCAATTGAGTGTAGTTTGGACGTTAGAAGGTCAAGTGAGTTGTCACTGGAAGGATTTGACTAAGTTCAATCCACTCAAGGTGTTTTTGCTTAGTTGTGTTGCTTGTGTTTAGTGGTTTAGGTGGCAAGGTAGGGTTATGAGTCTTACACCTTAGAAATGATAAAGAAGTTGGATTCAAGGTTACTATCTCCTCTAGGATGTTTCTCCATCATTTTGGCATAGGTTGGAGGTCATGGTTCATCATTTGGCTAAATAATGCAAAAGTTGTCAATTTCTTGTAAAAATTGTCAAATTTGGTCTATATGGTTAAAAGTTACAACTTGGTGGTCTAGAGGCTAAATCATACCTAGACATCATAATTAGGCCATAGTGGACCTACTTGGGGAGTTCTAAATGATCAAGGTTTGAAAATTGCAAAAATGGAAAAGTTACATGACAACATTTGTGCAAGATTTAGACATGTAGTGGATTTGAGGTTGGTGATTACTCCAATTGCTTCAAACCTCTTTGAAAACATGTAAAACCACAAAATAAACCCATTCCAAGGGCTGGGAGTTGTATGAAGTTAAATTTTTAAAAAGCAAAATCGCGGAATACAGCTGCCAGTTATAGTTTTGTGCTTCCTGATTACTAGAATCAAATAATGGATTGAAAGATTGAGTTTTGCTTTGGATTCTTGCAATTTATGTGATTACAATACTTTTTGTTTTAGACTCCAAGTTGTTTAGAGTGCATTTGTTCGTAGTTTTAAATATTTTGTAGTTTGCCAGTTCATTGATTCAATTTTGACAAGTTTTGGAAGAATGGCTCCCCCATAAAACCTCACCATGGGTCATCATGGTTCATGGGGATATGGAAGTGTGGAGCCTTTGTATAGTGTACATAGCCAAGAAGAGGCCCAGGAAAGCAAGGCAACTATTTTTAATGTGATGCCCTAGGTGAGCCTTTGATGCATGGTTAGATGGTCACAAAGTTAGCAAGTGGATTTAAGTAGATTGAATGCATCAAGTGGTTCAATCAGTGAGTTGTAGGAGGAGGGATATGCAAGGAGGCCCCATGTGAAAGGCAAAGCTTTCATGATCAATTTCACTAAGGTTTTCAATATACCTTAGTGAGTGCTAACAAGAAGGCCAAAAAACCTTGTTTTTAGGCACCTATATAGGAAGAAGGTGTACGGATAAGTTGGAAACTTGAAACCTAAAAAATCTTTAAGCTCTCCCAAAAGGGTATCTAGCTCATGAATCAAATTACCAGCTTGCTAAGGTGAATTTGGTAGTATAACCCAAAAACCTAGTTTAGAGGCCTAATTCAATTATGCCTAATTAGGCCAGTTTGGTCTAAATTGGTGAAATCGGTAAGGAAGATTGTATATTTTGAGACCAAGAGCATAGGTGAGGTCCAAAACCCCTAGGATGAATTCCTCACTCCTTGTAGAAGGTGGAAGGATCAAGTTTGGTGAAAATGGGAGTTTGGAAGGCTTGTTGAAGTGACTCATTGGAGAATGCAAGCAGAAAACTCATTGGTGTAATTGGATAGGAGGTGTAGGGAATAAATTAGTAATCCTCTGAGATTAGAGTGACAAAGGGGAATCCTAGTAGGCTAGGAGTGAAGTCTAGGAGGTCCTTAGTGAAGGTAGGGGCTAGTGGAAGCAATCCTATTACATCATATTGGTATTAAAGCAAGTTGAGATTGTGCTTGTGGATAGATGTTTTAGGCTAAAGAATCAGTAGGGGAAACAATAATGGTGACTAATGTAGAGTTGGTCAAATAAGTGGGTGAACAAAAAGAGAGAAATGGAATCCTTGAAGAAGCCCTAGAGGACATGAAAATTAGATTAGAAGAAGTTGTTGAGGTAGCTAAGAAGAAAAACCAAGAAGGTGAAAGTAGTGGTAAGGGTAAGGAGAAGATTGAAGAGGAAGATCTCATTCTTGAACCAAACCCTCCATTAAATGAAGAACCATTCCTAAAAGCCATCAAGGCATTGGTTGTAAAAGCCCTAGAAGGGATTCCCTTGTTTAGTGGGAAGATGGACATGAAACTTGTGATGGAATGGATTGAAGGGATGGAAAATCACTTTAAGTGTAAAAGTTTGATTGAAGAACAAAAGGTTAAGGTAGCCAAGTCTAGGCTAAAAGGATCAACCTTAACATGGTGGAAACACCTCCAATAAGAGAGGGCGAAAGTGGTAAAGAAGCCTATTGCAAATTGGAGAGCCATGGTAACCAAGATGAAGGAGCAATACCTACCTAAGCATTATGAGATTCAATTACACAAGAAAATGTAAAGCTTAAAGAAGAAAGAAATGGATGTGGAAACCTACACTGAGGAGTTCCAAAATTTATGTTTGAGATTAGGAGTCCAAGAGGAAGAGCCCCTAAAGGTGGGTGGGTACCTAGGTGGTTTGAAGTGGAATATCCAAGAAGAGATCAGCCTATGGACACCTACAATAGTCCATAAATGTTTCCAATTGGCTCTTAAGGTGGAAGAGAATAATAAGAAGTCATCAGACTCCAGCTTCAAAGGCAAGGGTAGAGGTAGAGATGGTAGGCATCAAAGAAGTTATGGTGGTAGAGGTTTAGATTCAAGGAACCAAAGTGAAACCAAGCTAGCATAGCAACAAAAAGGAAATTCAAACAAAGGTGATTACAATAGGGGAAGGAGCTCTAATAGTGGTGGAAGAGGAAGAAGCAATAGTTAAGGTAGAGGATCTTACTTTGCTACAATGATGTGCTATCATTACAACCAGTTGGATCATCTTGCATATAGGTTTCCAAAGAAAGGGCCTAATTCCCCCCAAGGGAGTACAAAAAGGGTTAACTACGTACAAGAAGAGTCTAGTAACAATAACAAACCATCTGAGGTGCCCTTGGAATCAGAAGAAGGGGAAAACCTAATGATCGAGAGGACATTGATAAAAGAGCCTATAAGAGAAGAGTTAAGCCAAAGAAGAGAATTTTTTAGGGTGAAATGCAAGATGATGGGAAAAGTGGGTAAAGTCATCATAGACTCAAGTTCCATAGATAACATTGTGTTAGAGGAAGAAGCTAACACTAAAGCTGACAAGGATTCCCCATAGCAATCCCTATAAAGACACATGGTTAAACAATGGGCAACACATTTTGGCGAGTGAACAAGCATGGGTGGAATTCTCAATAGGAAGGTATAAGGATAAGGTGTTGTGTGACATCCTACCTATGGATGCATGCCATCTCCTATTAGGAAGAGCATGACAGTTTGATAGGAAAGCAATGCATGATGGCAACAAGAATACATGCTCCTTCCAAAAAGATGGTGTGACATACAAGATCTAGTTCTTGATAGAAGAAGAAGAAGTGAAGTCTCCAAGCCATAATATCCTTATGGGTGGTGAAAAATATTTCTTAAAGAGCTTGGAGGAAGTAGAAGGGGTAGGGTTTTCTCTAGCATTAAAGCCTAAACAAGTTGCTAATAAGGTGGAGAAGAAAACAAAACTACCTAAAGAAGTGCAAGAGTTTCTTAATGAATACAAGGACATTGTTAGTAATGGGCAACCTGTCACCCTACCTCCCAAAAGACTTGTTAGTCATAAAATTGATTTCATTACTGGAGCCACCCTTCCCAATAAGGTTGCCTATAAAATGACCCCTCAAAAAAATGAGAAAATTTCCAAGCAAATCCAAGAGCTCCTATACCAAGGTCTAATTAGGAAGAGTATAAGCCCTTTGTGCAGTGCCTATTGTCTTAGCACCCAAAAGTGGGGGAGCTTGGAGACTTTGTATTGATTCTAGAGCCATTAATAGGATTACCATTAGGTATAGGTTCCTAGTACCTATGATTGAAGACCTAATGGATTGTTTAGGGGAAGCAAGGTACTTTACTAGGATAGACCTAAAAAGTGGCTATCACCAAATTAGGATCAATGAAGGGGACGAAGGGAAAATAGCCTTCAAAACTTAAAAAAGGCTTTTAATGTCATTTGGCTTATCAAATACTCCATCTACCTTTATAAGGCTAATGAATGAGGTACTAAAGGATTACATTGGTAAGTTTGTTGTTGTCTATTTAGATGACATTTTGATTTTTAGTAAAACTAAAGAGAAGCATATCAAACATTTGAAATTTGTTTTCAAGAAATTACAGGAGGAAAAGATAATGATCAATTTGGAGAAGTGTGACTTCATGAAATAGGAGCTAGTATACCTTGGGTTTGTTTTGTCTCAAGGGAACCTTAAGATGGACCACAGCAAGGTGGGTGTCATCCTTAATTGGCCTACCCCCAAAGTTGCTACAGGGGTGAGAAGTTTTCATGGCTTGGCCCAATACTATAGGAAGTTCATCAAACAATTTAATGTTATTTGTGCTCCTATGTTAGTGTAATGCCCCACCAAGGGATCCAAAGAATAAACCTAAAGTTTTACTAAGTTTATTCTTTGGATCCCTTGGCAGGGTGTTACATTTGGTATCAGAGCCTGAGTTTCTACATTGGGAGCTCTAGGTATTTTGGATCCCTTGGCAGGGCGTTACAGTTAGACATTATCAAAGGTAGAACGAAGACAAGGTTTCATTGGACTCCTCAAGCAAATGATGAGTTTGAAACTCTTAAAAAGAGGATAGCTACTCAGCCAATACTTGTCTTGCCTAGTTTTGTGGTGTAGAGCACCAAGGCATTTTTGTGGATTTTTAGTTTGATGTTTGGTTTTCACCTAATTAGGCTAGAATAAACAAATCTTAGATGAAAATTCCATAGTTGTTAAAGGAAAGACACCGTTATGTATGCCTAGGCCACATTATGCAAGTTATAAGCAAAAGTTGCTAATTAGGCAAAATTGGGTCTTTTGTGTTTTTGGTCAAGATAGCCTAGGATTAGGTGTTTTTAGCTATTTTCGAATAAGTTGGAACCTTTTCCAAGTCCTAGAAGTGAAATCTAGTGAAAATTGCAAAAGTTGCACTTTTTGTGCTAAATTGTAAAATTAATAAGTTGTAAAAGTTGCTAAAAAAATGCAACTTGGTTGGAAATGAGTTATAACCATTCAAATAATAATTACCATTGTAATAGGCCTAGGATGGATAAATACCTCATTTGTGAGGTTTTAAGGGGCATATTGTACGGATTGGGAGAAATTGCAATAAAGGATTTTTCAGTTTTGAAGCCATTTTCACTATTTCCTATATGTTGGTCATACTGTACAGATTGGAAGGCCTAATACAATGATTGTCTAAGAAGAATATTTGACTTATCTTTCTTTTTCTTTTGGTTCAAATCATTCAAGATTTAGTGTAGTAGGGTTCATAGGACAACAAATTTGTACATATTCTACAAATGGACCCCTAACTACAATCTCTATCGTTGGATTTTCATGACCTCCTAGGGAATGGTAGTTAGTAGGGTCCTTTCAATGATTCTAGGGTTTCAAGACTGGAGAAGTGGTTTTGTTATTTTTCCTAACCAACCCTAAGTCAAATGCCTAAGAGGATTTGACCTTTTGGACATGATATTTGGAGTATGACAGGAGTTGGAGACCTATTGGAAGGCTGAGCGTTTACCAACAAGTTGAAATAAGGTTTTTAGTCATTCCTAAGTGTTGGTTGTGTCTCCATGAACTCATTTCCTCTATTTTTCTTTGTAAACCAAGCCTAACGTGATCAATTAGGTTTGTGTTGCCTACTGAAAGAAAGGGAGTGCTAGAGTGGAACTAAACTTTGGTGCTTTGGGATTTACTACAACTTTGAAAAGGGTATCCAAAACCCTAATTTATTTTGGGTCTTGTTTGAGACTTTAAGAAGTTAGATCTTAAAAACCTCTTAAGGAGGGCTAATAGGGGCTCGTAGGGATACTAGATGAAATTGGGGTTTGAGACATTTTGCAAGTGTGGGAAACAAACTAGTGGTTTAGTTTGTGTTTTCTAAGTGCCCTAAGTCCATTCCATACCTTAGAATCCTTGGGACAAACCTTTATGCTATTTTTCTGCTATTGACCTAGTTGTCAAAAATAGGTCCTAAAATCATAAATTGGGTAAACTTGGTTCTTTGTCCTTAGATTCTTGGTTTAATTGGACGTTTGGTTTCTCTTGTCAATTAGAGGATTGAGACTTGCTAAAACCTTGTAAGAAGGTTGGTGTTTTGGTAGTTTGTTGGTTGGATGAAAGAGTGGGAAAGCCCATTTGAAGCTACCTAGTTGTGCACTCTACATCAGGTGGCATCAGAGCCCAACACATTTAGAGTTTGATAATATGTCAAAGGAAGAAGGAGAAGAGGAGGAGGTCCCTCCTACAGTCACAAATGTTGAGTTAGCAAAACTCTTGAAAGACCATATGGTAAAGACAAAGAAGATGGAAGGAGAAATTGCCAAGTTCAAGGAGAAAGGCAAGAGGGTGGTTGTTGAAGACTCTAAAGATAAAGAGGGTGAAGGGAACCCAAGGCAAGAGATATTGATCAAAAGCCACTCGTAGAAGCCCTTGAAAGGGTAGGAAAGAGAGATGATAGGGTTGATTTACCTATCTTGATAGGTAAAATGGATCTAGATGGCGTTGTTGACTAGATAGAAGCCTTAGAGAACTATTTTGATTGTGAAGAAACCCTGGTGATCAGAGGTCAAAGATTGCAAAGTTAAAGATGAAGGGATCAACCCTTATTTGGTGGAATTACTTGCAGAATGAAAGGCTAGAGAACAACAAGAGGCATATCAGTAGTTGGAAGAGAATGTATGCATAAATGAAGAGGTGCATAAGAAGTTACAGAACTTGAAACAAAAGGATCTTGATGTGGTTACCTATATAGAAAGTCCACAAATTGACTTTGAAGTCCAAGGTGGCTGAAAGTGAAACTCAAAAGTTGGCAAGGTATCTCAATGGGCTGAGATACAACATCCAGGATGAAGTAAACTTGTTTGAACTAGATAGTTTTCATAAGTGCTATCAATTAGCACTTAAGGTAGAAGAAAGACAAAAAAGGAAGAGTGATTAGCAAGGTAAGAGTAGGGGAAGAAACTTTAGGGATAGAGGAAGGTTCACTAGTAGAGGTACCTCATTCAAACCTCAAGGAGAGACAAGAGACCTTGAGCAAAAGGTTGGTGTAGGAAGCAGAGGAGGCTTTAGAGGAAGAAGGCCTAATGGAAGAGGAATGTTTAGTGGTAGAAGTTTTAGTTTCTTCACAAGTAGGTGCTATAATTGCAATTAAGTGGGTCATCAATCTTTTAAGTGTCCAGAGAAGCAAGGATCTATAAGCCACACAAATGACAGGAGAATCAACTTGTTGTAGGATGAGGATGTACAAAGCACAAGTTCTAATGCCAAGATAGCAAATCTAGAACAAGACGAGTCCCTCATGCTTAAGAGAACACTATTGAAGGTACCCACTAATAAAGAGCCACCACAAAGGAGGTAATTGTTTAGGACCACATGTAAGCTGAATGGTAAAGTTTGTAAAGTTATTGTTGATTTTGGTTCTACCAATAATTTGGCATCTAAGGAGATGGTAGACAAGTTAGGATTGCAAACAATTCCTCACCCTTATCCCTATAGAGTATCTTGGTTAAACAAGGAGCAGCATGCCTTGATTTGTGAGCAAGTGTGGGTAGAATTCCATATTGGGAATTATAGAGATAAATTTTTGTGTGATGTGACTAAGAGGGATGCATGTCATTTACTCTTAGGGAGGCCTTGGCAGTATGATGTAGATGCTAGGTATGATGGGAAACAAAATGTCTACAACATAACTAAGGATGGAGAAAACTTCACTATGAGGCCACTACCTGATGATGGAAGCCATAGGGTTACTAGTGTCATGATGGTTGGAGGTAAATAAATTTTGTAGACCATTAGGGAGGAGAAAACACCATGCTTTGCCATCATAGTTAGACCTAAGAAAGAAGTCAAAAGTAGTCCCCATGCCAAGAGTGTGGAACATCAAGTAGGACCTAGAGAGGGTAGGGAATTGTTGGAACAATATAAAAATGTTGTTGCAGGAAGCGAACCAAAAAGTTTTCCACCACAGAGGGAGATAAGTCATTGCATAGACTTGATACTAGGTGCTACATTGCCTAATAAAGCAGCTTACAAGCTTACCCTTGAACAAAATGCAAAATTAGCAAGGTAGATTGAAGTGTTGTTGGCCAAAGGCTTTATAAGGAAGAGTGCTAGTCCTTGTGATGTACCAGTCATACTAGCACCTAAAAAGGAAGGTACATGTAGTCTATGTATGGATCTAGGGCCATTAATAAAATAACAATCAGATATAGGTTTCCCATGCCAAGAATTGAGCATCTATTGGATTGTTTAGTAAGTGCAAGTCATTATTCTAAGATCGACCTAAAGAGTTGTTATGAATCAGATCAAGATAAGGGAAGGTGATGATTGGAAAATAACCTTCAAGACCAATGAGGGACTGTAGGAATGGCTTGTGATGCCATTTGGTCTATCTAATGCACCTAGCAGATTCACGAGACTCATGAATGAAGTTATAAAAGCTTTTATTAACAAGTTTTGTGTTGTTTATCTAGATGACATTCTTGTTTTTAGCAGGAGTAGGTAGGAGCATCTAAAGCACTTGGAGGTAGTCCTTGAAAGGTTGCATAAGGAGCAATTGAAGATAAACTTAGAGAAGTGCTCATTTTTGTAGAAAGAATTAGTGTTCCTTGGGTTCATCATATCCAAAAATTAGTTGAAGATGGATCCATCCAAGGTGGAAGCAATACTCAATTGGCCTACACCTAGGACTGCCATAGAGGTAAAAAGCTTTCATGGTGTTGCAAATTTTTATAAAAAGTTTTTGAAGAACTTTAGTGGTGTTTGTGCCCCTACGATTGATACTATAAAAGGGGGGAGAAAATGTAAAATTATGTTGAATAGTGAGGTAGATAAATCATTTGAATACCTCAAGAGGAGAGTTGTAGAGCAACCTATATTAGCATAACCAAATTTCCACAAGGTGTTCATAGTGGAGCAAGGCAATAGGAAGTGTATTAAGCTAGGAAGGGAGGCCTATAGCCTTCTTTAGTGGAAAACTAAATGAAGCTAAGAAAAAATATTCTACTTATGATTTGGAGATGTATGCTCTGGTACAATCTTTGAGAAAATGGAGGCATTATTATTTACCAAAGAGTTTATTGTTTTTACTGATAATCAAGCTCTTAGCTTCCTAAAGAGGTAGGAAAAGTTGAACCACAAACATAAAAAGGGACATCAAATAAAGTTGTAGATACCCTTAGTAGGAGAAATATGACTGTCAAAGAAATTTAGATGAATAGCATTGGTATAGAAGCCATGTAGAACATGTATGTAATAGATGAAGACTTTAAGGAGGCATATGAGGTTTGTCAAGCCATGAATGAAAGGTATCATACTGATTTTCCTAAGTTTATTTTACAAGATGAGCTATTGTTTAAAGGTAATCAACTCTATGTTCCAAAGGGATCAGTTAGAGAGAATATTGTCAAAGAGAAACATTGTGGAAGTCTTGTAGGGAATTTTGGCATTGACAAGACTTTAGAGAAAGTTAGAAGGTTCTTTAATTGGCCAAAAATGTAGGCAGATGCCAAAAATTTTGTGGAATTCTACTTGGTCTATCAAAAAGCCAAAGGAAGATCATCAAATGTTGGACTGTATACACCTTTACCTACACCCACTAAGCCATGGGACTCCATCAACATGGAATTTGTAATGGGTTTGTTTAGGACTAAGAGTGGATTTGCTAGTATATTTATTGTTGTTGACAAGTTCTCTAAAATGGCTCATTTTTGACCTTGTAAACAAACTCATGATGCTTCTCATATTTATGGTATCTTCTTCAATGAAGTAGTTAGATTCCATGGTTTGTCATTAAACATTGTGTCTGATGGGGACTCTAGATTTCTTGGGTATTTTTTGAGATATTTATGGAAGAGGCTAGGTACACAATTGTCATTTTCTTCAGCATATCATCCCCAATCAGATGGCTAGATTGAAGTCATTAATAGATCATTGGGCAAGCTATTGAGATGTCTAAGGAGCATGGAGTTGCTTGGGATGTTGTTACTCCATAGGCAAAGTTCTTTTACAATGATTCGGTGAACAAAAATACAAGTTTGATACCATTTTAGATTGTGTATGGAGATCATCCAAGAGGAGCCTTGGAGTTGAGATACTTGGGAGACAGTAAAAAGAGGAATGTCGAAGCTAAAGATTTTGCAAAGGTTATGAAAGAAGTACATCAACAGGTTAAGGATAGATAGGACCTTACAACAAGAAAGTATAAAGCGCATGTTGATAAGAAGAGAAGAGAGTTAAATTTTAAAATAGGGGATCTAGTAATGATTCACCTAATGAAAGAAAGAATTCCAAGGGAGAAATACATTAAACTAATGATGAAAAAGAGAGGTCTGTTTAGAATTTTGAAGAAATGTGGCAATAATGCCTATCACATTGATCTACGTAGTGATTTAGGGATTTCTCCTATATTTAATGTGGTAGATATTTATGCTTTCAAAGGTCCAAGGAAGATTGAGGAAGTTGAGGCAGTGCAACAACAAGAACACGCTGATTTATTACGAGAACTTCCACAAAGTGCCTAAACCTACCATTGAAGCCAGTTTTGGAAAAAGGAAAACACAAAAGACAAGGAGGAAAAGATACTATGACTATTTAGTCAAGTGGATAAATAAACCACCAGAGGATGCAAGTTGGCTCTTAGAGAAGGATATCATCAAGCTTGGGAGCAGACTTGAAGATATTCCAACTCAAGGTACTTGCATTCCTTTTCACCTGGGGAGTATGGAGCAGAGCACCAAGGAATTTGTGTGGATTTTTAGTTTGATGTTTGTTTGTCACCTAATTAGGCTAGAATAAACAAATCTTGGATGAAAAGTCTATGGTTGTAAAGGAAAGATACCATTATGTATGCTTAGGCCACTCTATGCAAGTTATAAGCAAAAGTTGCTAATTAGGAAAAATTAGGTGTTTTTGGTTAAGATATCCTAAGATTAGGTGTTTTTAGTTGTTTTAAAATAATTTGGAACCTTTTCCAAGTCCTAGAAGTGAAATCAGGTGAAAATTGCAAAAGTTGCATTTTTTGTGCAAAATTGCAAAATTGAAAAGTTGTAAAAGTTGCTAAAAACTGCAACTTGGTTGGAAATGAGTTATAACTATTCAAATAATAGTTGTAACTATTGGAATAGGCTTAGGATGGATAAATACCTTATTTTTGAGGTCTGAAGGGGCATATTGTACAAATAGGGAGAAGTTACAATAAAGGATTTTTAGTTTTGAAGCCATTTCACTATTTCCTATACGTTGGCCATATTGTACAGATTGACAAGCCTAATCTAATGATTGTATCAAAAGGATATTTGACTTACCTTTATTTTTCTTTTGGTTTCATCCTTCTAAGTGTTGTTGTGTTGAATTTATTCAAGATTTAGTGCAGTAGGGTTCATAGGACAACAAATTTGTATATATTCTACAAATGGGCCCCTAACTACAATCTCTATGGTTGGATTTTCATGACCTCCTGGGGAATGGTAGTTGGTAGGGTCCTTTTAATGATTCTATGGTTTCAAGATCGGAGAAGAGGTTTTTTTGTTTTTCCTAAACAACCCTAGATCAAGTACCTAAGAGGATTTGACCTTTTGGACATGTTGTTTGGAGTATGACAGGAGTTGGAGACTTGTTGGAGGGTTGAGCATTTGGGAAAAAGTTGAAATAAGGTTTTTATTCATTCTTAATTGTTGGGTGTGTTTCCATGAACCCATTCCTCTATGTTGCTTTGTAAACCAAGCCTAACTTGATCAATTAGGTTTGTGTTGCCTAGTGAAGGAAAGGGAGTGTTGGAGTGGAATTGAACTTTGGTGTTTTTGGTGTCCACCATGTGATGAAGCCAATCAAACTAGGCAAAGAAGTATTGGCTTGGTACTTCTTTGCAAGGAGAGAGATTGGCTTCGCACGAGGAGAGACATCCTCGTGCAAGAACCATTACTACAAATCTAAAAAGGGTATCCAAAAACCTGATTTTTTTGGGTCTTGTTTGAGAATTTGAGAAGTTAGATATTAAAAACCTCTTAAGGAGGACTAATAGGGGCCCATAGGGCTACTAGTTGAAATTGGGGTTTGAGACATTGTGCAAGTGTAGGAATCAAACTAGTGGTGTAGTTTGTGTTGTTTAAGTTCCCTAAGTCCATTCCAAACCTTAGAACCCTTGGGACAAACCTTTATAATATTTTTCTAGTATTGATCTAGTTGTGGGAAATAGGTCCTAAAACCATCAATTGGGTGAACTTGGTTCATTGTCCTTGGATTCTTGGTGTAATTGGATGTCTAGTTTCTATTATCAATTGGAGGATTGAGACTTGCTAAAACCTTGTGAGAAGGTTGGCGTCTCGGTAGTTTTTTGGTTGGGTGAAAGAGTGGGAAAGCCTATTTGAAGCTACCTAGTTGTGCACTTTGCATCATTTTGACAAGCTCTTCATAGTGGAATGCGATGCTAGCAATGTCGTAATTGGGGCAATCCTAAGCCAATGAGGGAGACTAATGGCTTTTCATAGTGAGAAGCTAAATGAGGCAAATAGGAAGTACTCTTCCTATTACCTAGAGTTGTATTCTCTAGTCAAACCCCTAAGGAAATGGAGGCACTATTTGCTTCCAAAAGAATTTGTGGTATATTCATACAACCAAGCCCTACATTTTCTTATCTCCCAAGACAAGCTTGGTAGTAAGCATATGAAATGGGTAGAATACCTACAAGCCTACACCTTTAGTGTCAAGCATAAAAAGGAAGTGCAAAAAAGGTTGCTGATGCATTAAGTAGGAGACCCCTAATAGTGCAAGAGGTTCAATTGCAAAGCATTGGAGTAGATAGCTTTAAGGGTCTATATGTTGATGATGAGGATTTTGCAAAGATTTAAAATGTATGCAAGGAATACTAGGACCACTTCCCTAGTGAGTTTTATGATTACACTTTGCAAAATGACTTATTATTTAAAGGGAGTCAAGTATGTGTTCCTAGGGGATCTATGTGAGAAAATTTGATTCAAGAAAAACACATTGGAGCACTTAGTGGTCATTTTGGAGTAAATAAGACTCAAGAGTTAGTCACTAGGTTCTATTTTTGGCCTAGGATGAATAGGGACATCAGATAGTATGTTGAGAGTTGTATGGTGTTTCAAAAAGCAAAGGGGACATCTTTGAATACATGCCTTTATAAACCCCTACCGATCCCTACTAGACCATGGGAATGCTTAAGCATGGACTTTGTTATAGGGTTACCAAGGACTAAACATTGATTTGATAGTATCTATGTGGTGGTGGACATGCTTAGTAAGATGGAACACTTTATCCCTTGTAAGACAATCCATGATGCTTGCTAAATTGCACATTTTTTCTTTAAGGAAGTAGTGAGAATCCATGTCTTGCCTCTAAGTATTGTCTCAAATAGGGACGCCAAATTCATGAACCATTTTCAGAAAACCTTGTGGCAAAAGTTGGGCACCGATCTATCTTTTGGATCTACCTGTCACCCTCAAATAGATGCCAAACTGAGGTGGCGAATAGGAGTCTTGGTTACTTACTGAGGTGCTTACTAAGGAACATGGACAGGCTTGGGACCAACTAGTTGGGTAGGCAAAGAATGCATACATTAACACAATCAATAGGTCAACTAGTAAAAGCCCTTTTGAAATCATTTATGGGTTACACCCTAGAGGTATGTTTGAATTAAGAGAGTTGAAGGATGGTGGACAAGGCAATGGTTATGCTGAAGACTTTGCACATTCAATAAGGGGGGTCCATGAAATAGTGACGAAGATTCTAACTAAAAATAATGAGAAACTTAAGCACAAGGTGGATGAGAGTAAGAGGGAAGTATAGTTCAAGGTTCGAGACCTTATGATGGTCCATTTATAGAAAATAAGGTTGTAGAAGGGAGTCCCTCACAAGCTTCAGATGAGGAGGTTGGGACCATGCAAGATATTGGCTAAATATGGCAACAATGCCTAGAAGGTAGAGCCTCCTAAGCAAGTCGTTTTGTCACCTATCTTCAATGTGGCATACTTGATTATGTATAAAGGTCTAGTTCTAGATGTTGATCAAAGGCTTAAGTCACCCAAGTAGTTGAAGACTTGAGTTTGAATCCTCCACCACCTAAGAAAGCAGATTAGGTACTTGACTTAGACCTTACAAGAAGACTAGGGCAAAGACCTACTTGGAACATCTTGTCAAGTGGCATGGCAAGGATGATGCAGAGGCAACTTGGATCAAGGAGGTAGATTTCAAGAAGTTGGGCATAGATCCCAACTTGCTCAATCCAAGGATGGTTTAGCTTTTTTGTTCTTGGGAAGTATGTTGCAAGAGCACCTAGGCTAACTCCCTAGAATTTTTTTTTTTTACTTTTATTATCCCTAGCCAAGTTAGTTGAGTGTGGTTTGGACCTTAGAAGGTCAAGTGAGTTGTTACTAGGTGGATTTGACTAAATTCAATCCACTCTAGGTATTTGTTCTTAGTTTTGTTGCTTGTGTTTAGTGGTTTAGGTAGTAAGGTAGGGTCATGAGTCTTACACCCTAGAAATGATAGAAATTTTGGATTTGAGGTTGCTATGTCCTCTAGGAAATTTTTCCATTGTTTTGGCATAGGTTGGAGTTCATGGTTCATCATTGGGCTAAATAGTGCAAAAGTTGTCAATTTATTGTAAAAATTGTCAACTTGGGTCTATATGGTCAAAAGTTGCAACTTGATGGTCTAGAGGCTAAATCATACCTATACATCATAATTGGGCCATACTAGACCTACTTGGAGAGTTCTAAATGATCAATGTTTACAAATTTCAAAAAAGGAAAATGGAAAAGTTGCATGACAACATTTGTGCAAGATTTAGACATGTAATGGATTTGAGATTGGTGGTTAGTCCAACTGCTTGAAACCTCTTTGAAAACATATAAAACCATGAAATAAACCCACTCCAAGGGTTGGGAGTTATAAGAAGTTAAATTTTACAAACCACATAATATAGTTGCCAATTATAGTTTTGTGTTTCCTGATTACTAGAATCAATTAATGAATTGAAAGATTGAGTTTTGCTTTGGATTCTTGAAGTTAATTTTTTGCAAGCAAAACCACATAATACAATTGCCAATTATAGTTTTGTGCTTCTTGATTACTAGAATCAAATAATGGATTGAAATATTGATTTTTTCTTTGGATTCTTTTAATTTATGTGATTACAATACTTTTCGTTTTAGACTCCAAGTTGTTTAGAGTGCATTTTTCATAGTTTTAAATATTTTATAGTTTTCCAGTTCACTGTTTCAATTTTGGAAGAATGAGTCCACCATAAAACCTCACTATGGGTCATCATGGTTCTTGGGGATATGGAAGTGGAGCCTTTGTATATTGTACATAGCCAAGAGGAGGCCCAAGAAAGCAAAGCAACTATTTTTAATGTAATGCCCTAAGCGAGCCTTTAATGCATGGCTAGATGGTCATAGAGTTAGCAAGTGGATTTGAGTATATTAAATGCATCAGGTGGTTCAATCAGTGAGTTGTAGAAGGAGGAGGGCTGTACGAGGAGGCCCCATGTGAAAGGGCAAGCTTCCATGATCAATTTTGCTAAGTTTTTCAATAGACCTTAGTGAGTGTTGACAAGAAGGCATGAAACCCATGCTTTTAGGCACCTATATAGGAAGAAGGTGAATAGATAAGTTGCAAACTTGAAACCTACAAAATCTTTAAGCTCTCCCAAAAGGGTATCCAGCTCATGAATCATATTACTAGCTTGCTAATGTGAATTTGGTAGTATAACCCAAAAACCTAGTTTAGAGGCCTAATTAGGCCAATTTGGTCTAAATTGGTGAAATTGTTAAGGAAGGTTGTGGATTTTGAGACCAATAGCATAGGTGAGGTCCAAAACCCCTAGGATGAATCCCTCACTCCTTGTAGAAGGTGGAAGGATCAAGTTTGGTGAAAATGGGAGTGACTTATTAGAGAATGCAAGTAGAAAACTCATTGGTGTAATTAGATAGGAGGTGTAGGGGATAAATTAGCAATCCTCTAAGATTAGGGTGACAAAGGAGAACTCTAGTAGGATAGGAGTGAAGCCTAGGAGGTCCTTAGTGAAGGTAAGGGCTAGTGGAAGCAATCCTATTACATTAAAGTGGCTATCATTTAGAATGTTGTAAGTTGTGCAAGTTATAGAGCCAACTTCTTTGCTTCACATAGAAGATCAAGGATTTAGGCATTATTTCAAGATACTCATTAATTAAGTATATGCAAGGGCCTTTTGGTTATAGAAGCAACCAAATCCTTGTCCTTATTCATATAAATGTAGTGTCTCTTGTGGATGCATTTAGTATTACATTATTTTGATCCAAGTTAGACTTTTCTTAGAATTATCTTATGATTGTTGATATATTATTCTTTTGTATTGGCAGTCAAGCGATGCACCTAGATACAATTATATTATTTAAATTATGTAGATATAACTATTGATGTATATGGTAGTCTATACTTGTGATTTTTAAGTGATGATCATATATGCATGATGACTCTACAATTATGTGACATTATGTTAAACTATGATGTCTAGATTTTATATATGCTATTTGAGGATATTGGGTATATTAGCATACTTCGTGTGGATTCACTGATATGTAATATTGTGTGAGTGGTTAATGGGATATTATTGTTGATAACACTCAATGACATGTCCATGTTTTAAGTAGAACTTTAATAATAAATAATAAAAGAAATAATAATAATAAATAATAATATAGAAATACAATTACAATTATAATCAAATATAGACAATTAATATAAACTACACTATATAAGTCCAATAATAAATATAATAGTATATGTAAATAAATAATAAATAAATAGTATTCGAATAAACCAATGACTTATATATATAGACACACACACACACACACATAATATGATTAAAAATATAGTATTAAATATTATAATAATAAATATATGTTCTTATTTGAAGTAAAATTATTATTTAAATGCATAAATTAAATGTGGTTAATATTGTGATGTTTTAGTAAGGAATAAATATGAAAGAATAGTTTTATAAAAATTAAATATGTAAGAGCGATTACGTTTTAGATTAAGATAAAAATAGGTTTTGAAGGGACCCAAAACCCTTTAACAAAAGAAAAAGATCAACATCAAGTACTACTAGGTTTTACAAGGACCTAAAACCTAGAGTAAAGCAAAAAATATGAAAACTAGGTTTTACAAGGACCTAAAACCCCAAGTTTAAACCAAACACAATGTATGCAAGAGATCCTAACATGTCGGGAGCACACGTAAACAAACTATTAGTGTAAATAATTAATTATTATTACACTTTACTTAAGTTTACTTAGGATAATGAATTTTTATATTAGTTGTCATGTAGAGACTTAGAAATATGCATAGACATATGAGTTGTCTTGTTGACAACACAGGAGTTAGCAACTTATTAATGCACATGGTGTCAACAACATCTCTTCATGAGATACACCTATGTAAACTTATCCTCTCATCATTGCACAAACTCCTGTGCTCAATGGAGGATAATCCACTCTTGGTGGACATGTGCTTTATTGTGATGTTTATCACTTTGCTAACTCCTAGTCATTCTAGTTGCCTTTATATACAAGGCACTTATGGTGTGTATTCATCTCATATTCAATTATCAAATCATCTCATATCCAATTATCTAATATCCATTATCATTTTGATCATTATTGAGATTCTCAATTGATCATCATTAGTCTCTCTTGTGCTATCTATTGAGCTTCTTGATCTTGGTGTTGAATTCTTGCCTTAGGTAATTCTTACATGGTATCAGAGCTATACCAAATTTTTATACAAACAAATGTTAGTTGTACATGTGCATATCAAAGATCCAAAACAAATAAAAATACAACTAATATTAGACTTAAGTTTTAAAACTATGCAACCAAAAAACTAGAACCCTCATGCAACCTCAAAGTAGCTCAACAAGGGTGCTCATAAGAGGCCTTGTTAGTGTGCTCAAGAATGAGGGATGTTGATGTGCACTCCCCAAACACAACTATGATGAATCCCAAAGTGATTGAAATGAAAATGCAATATGAAATATGAATCTAAACTAAGATGAGTGTATAATTCCTTCAAGAAATGGCTATGAGTAAGCCAACTTTAAAGGATTCTAAAGATGTGAATATGGAAATGAAGTAAACTAACAATAATAAACTATCATGAAATATGCAAGAAATCTAACATCTACCATGTTGAAAATTGGCTAATTATGATATGTAATTGTTGTCATTAATGGAAACACATGATGTACATGTTGACAGGAAACCTCAGAAATAAAGATATTGTTTGGTTATCAAAAAATTGTCTAAGTATAGAATTTGGTTTACAACAGTGTATTGTTTTGTTTATAACATGTTGTAGACATCATATTAAGACAAGAAAAGTTATATGGAGATAGTATACATGTTGATGATGATGTGTATAACCTCAAAAGTTTGTATGGACTGTACATAATAGAGTTAATCATGTTTTGATGAAGTAGGACGACAAAATTAAAGGAAAGAAATGTTTTGGTTGAAAAACAATTACTTGTCCAATTAGGGCCGACATCCTAGATGTTTACTCTAACTTGGACAAGTGAATTGTGGTCTTAGCCAACCCAACAATATTTTATGTAAAGGAATGGTATTTAAGTAAAGGACTTCTTGCGATAAGAAATATAATGTGTGTGTGCTCATGATTGTGCTATTATCAACTGTGCAAACTTGTGAGCGAACATTTGTGAAAGCGATATATGTGAAGTTTTGTATAAACTATCTAGTGATCCGAGATTGAGCTAAAGATCAAAGATCAGTGAAGGAAGGAAAATAATAGTAGATTACTTGTTTGAGTAGTGAGCTCTTCTTGTAGTTGAAATTGCATGTTTGGACAGTGGGCTCATCTTGCATACATTATTTTACAACTACTAACAAGGATTCAAAGTCTCCTAATAGGGATATTATACTAAATTTTCCCATTGAACTCCTAACAAGGTCCATCCTCTAACAAGGAACATATATATTAGTATATTATCTAGTGGGTATCATCTCCATCGAGGTTTTCACTTGGCTGGGGTTTCCCTAGTTAACAAAATATGGTGTCATGAGTTATCTTTATGCATTGTTATTACTGTTTAGCATTACTTTATTGCTTTGTTATGCATGGTTTAAAGTAAGTAATAATATCCAATTGGTGACTAAAATTTGTTGATTATTGATTCACCCCCCCTCTTAGTAAACCCTATTTCTAACAATTGGTATCAGAGCATAATTACTTTGAAGAGGCATAACAACTCAAGTAAGATCCCTATAGATATGGAACAATTGATGAAGAACCTTGAATAAGCTCTTGAAAAAATTGATCTCCTTACTAAAGAAAGAGATAAATTGAAGGACAGATATGAAGACTCTAAAGTATACATTGGTCAGTTGAAAGAAAAGATTGAAATTCTGAAATCCAAGCCTGAATCTATTGATTCTGGAACTACTGATGATGGCTATTCAAAGTTGAAGATAGAGTACAAAATCTTGAAGCATGAATTGAAGATTACACATCTAAAGTTGACTTTGAGAAATGATCTGAGCAAAATTTAATTTGATTTGAAGATTGAAAATACAAATCTGAGAGCAAGTTTGGCAAAGAAAACATCTGAGTTTGAAACATTGAAAGAAGATCATGAAGAAATCCTTAAGTAGAATACTATTGTGAAAGGTGAATTGAAACAGTGCAAACAATAGCATGAGAAGCTTAATTCTAGCAGAGAAAAACTTGATGATTCTATGTCTATACAAAGATCTTCTTATGACAAGATTGGTCTTGGTTATTTAATTAACATGTCTACAAAGAAACCTAAGATTAGATCAAATCCAAAAGAAAAAGACAAATTTGATGATATTACTGAATCCAGTCAATCTTTTGAGAAACCTAAAGAAGTTGAGCAAAACAAGGAAGTTGAAATCTTGGATGAACCAAAGCAAGTGGAGACTCCCAAGGAAACTAGGTATGAATTTAGAGGTAAGTGCTTTTTATGTAATGAAATAGGTCATATGAAAAAAATATTGTACTAATAAGTCAGTTAATCATGTTAAGGATTTTTATTGTCATAATTGTCATGGTATGGGTCATAATGCAATTGATTGTAGGAAACCTAAGTATGATAATGATAGAAGAAATAATAGAATGCATAGAAATACTAACCTTGTAGATAGAAGAAGATCTAATGAAAGGACATTGAGAGAAAGAGGATCTTATGAAGATAGAGGATAGATTGTGTGTTATAAGTGTAACAACTTAGGACACATTACTTGAAACTATCATGCACCTGATGATCAATAGCATTCTAGAAGTAGAGCACCTATATGTCAGCTATGTAATAACTTTAGACACATAGCAAGGTACTACAGAATGGACAAAAACTTTAGAGATAGAAGGAACAATGGAAGAAACTCCAAAAATGACAAAAGGAACCAGGAAAGGAACTCCAAAACTAGTAGAAGCAATGAAGAACAAAGAAATATTGTGAGTGAACTTTGAGAATAACTTAATGAAGCATTCATGAAAGGAAAAGATATCTCAAAATAAAATTTAGATGATGATGAGATAGAAAGATTGAAGTTAGTTGTTGAGTTTGATTCAATCAAGTTGAATTAAGCTTGTTCACAACATCAAAATTCAAGAACTTTAGACAAAGACCAAATTAGAGGTAGCGAAGTTGGGAAAATGTGTATTTAGTTGTGTTTTGTTGGTACCTAAGCTCTCTTGTGATTTGGAGGTCATCTAAGTTATGATGAATTTTAGAGTCACTACTATTACAATAAAAGGTAATTTTATAACAGAAGATGAAAATAAGTTTTGGCAGAAAATTTCATGATACAAAGTTTTGAGGATGTTTGTCATGATGAAAGGAGGCTATAGTAAACCTCAGATGACATTTGAAGATCGAATGGATGATTCTGGACAGTTATCTGATTGTAGAATGCAAATAGCAGCTTTTTCATATTTGCAAAGTATGCAATTAATGCAGTTTCAAGTTGATGTATAAATAGAGTACAAAATAGATTTTACTTCATTACGAACACATTTGAAGCAAAGAGTATTCATAAGCTACTTGTCAGAGCAATTTTGAAGCAAACCTTATTTTTGGAAAGAGGTATTTTATTGTTCTCTGCAAAATTTGTTTGGTAAAAGATATTGTTGATAAGAATTATGGATATGTCAATTGTTCACAATGTTTAAAATGAAGATAGACCTAAGTTTAAGGTAGTTTCCATAAAACCTAGTGTTGGAAACCCTAATTTTGCATTGTCAATCACCCTAAACAACGTAGTCTATTTGGAAGATGTAGAAAACAATTTGAGCTGCAAGTTTGAGTCAATTGGTAGTGAATACATGAATAAGGATATGAAATTGGTCTTTAAACATGACATGATAGTTAAGGCCATATTTGAACATTTGAGTGAATTGGACTTGTTTAAGTATCATTTTTACCGTGAACTAGATACAGATGAATGGACTCAAATTATATTGAGTAGGATACATGATGGGAAGTTATGGATGAAAGATAATGTAGTAGACATTTTTGTCAACCTTATACATGAAGTAACTAGTCTTAGCAAACAAGACAATGTACCCATAGGAGAGAAACTGGTTAAAAAGAAAGAAGAAAACTACACTAAGGTAGTTTACAATGGGAAGGCAATGGTAATCATCTCCATCAAGTAGGATGATGTGAGATTTCTTAGCAGAATAATAGCTTATTCAATTTGTGCAAGTCCTAAAATAGATTAACTTTCAATAGGATTTATATATGCAACCTACAAGATTTGTGTTCAGAAAGAATAGGTGAATTTGAGTGAAATTCTGAGAATGCAACTCTTGGAGAACCTTGAAAAGATTAAGAGGAAAAAGAATGGTGTATTTAGATTCCAATCATTGATAAAATACATATTCTTTCATGTGCTAACAAGATTCCCCTACTTGTCAGTAATAGATATAATGAGCATTGAGAGATGCACTATGGAGAAGATATCATAGGCATGCAGAAGACACCCTACAGACAAGGTATTGGATAGTGGAAATTTGATTATGAGAACATTCCAAAATGAGATGAAACAAGGTTTAGGATCTCACCTAAAATTGTGGATAGGTTCAAGGAAGACATATGTATTTTATTTGATACTGACTATACATACATTCAAGGAATAGAACCTCAAGAGAAATTTCTAGATCCTTTGAGGTATGAGTTAAATGATGATGTTGTAGTTGGTTGCATAGATTTATTGTTAAATTATAAGAAAGATAAAGCTAAGTACAGATTTGGCACATTTGATGAGAAAAACAAGCATGCTCATCAAGCAACCTTGGAAAAGGCATCTCACAAGAAAGTTGAGTCAATTATGAAGAAAGCATTATCTGAGGCCAAAATGTTAGAGAGTGAATCTAAGGTTATAAGATAGACATTGAAACAAGGTGTATTGAATATTCAACCCTTGTTAGTTTTAGTCGCAAAGACAACTTCGGGATAGAGTATACCATATGCAACAGTATCCAATGTTCAACCTAGTGAACATAAGAGAAAATAAAAAAAAATAGTTGAAGCCATGCCTACAAAGACTAAGAGAGTCAAATAGATGGCTTTAGGACCTGGCAAGAAGCAGAAAGCATTGTTGACAATTGAATCTAGTAGTGATGAAGAGATCGAGGAACAAGAAACCAAGCAAGCTGAAAAGGTGACTCCACCTAAACAAGCAGAAGGAAAAGCTCAGCAACCATGGAAGCCAACGATTGAGAAGATTAATAGATCAATTGCTAATGAGGGAAATTTTTTTCATATGAATAAGTTTTATGATCTTATAATAATTTCAAGAAGGATCAAATTGATATCTCCACTATAAGACATGTCATTATGAATGATTTAAGTATGAAAGATATCAAAAGGTCTATGAGAGACTCATAGAGAAGAAGAATCCAGCAAGGAAAGAAGACCTAGAACTTTAGAAGTCTATGCTAAGGACAATCTACAAGACTAATGATGAAGATGAGATAAAGAGATTGCTGAATAACCTTGCATCATACTTGAGAAATAATTTGAGGCCATTCTTATTTATGGTTGGTGAGAAGGATAAGTTGATGAAGGAGAAAACAATAGTCATCAGTCAAATGTTGTTAGAATCTAGGACAGTAACTCCTCTAACTCCTAGAACTGTAGAAGTATTAGTTAGTGGTGATACTATGAAGATTGATCAAACCAATGTTGCAATCAACATTGATGATACCAATCCATTTGGTGGTTTTGAACCAAATGTACTTGATACTAAAGATTTTGAAAAGTTGAATCAAATTGAGGAAAAGAGGCTAATAGAAATTGAAAAGTAGAAGACAGAGGAAGCCAAGAAAAAATTGCTTGAGGATGAAAGGAAAAGAAAGGAAGAAGAAGATAATAGGAAAATTGTAGAAGAATAAAGGAAAAGGAAAATAGAGGAAGAAAAGAAACAGAGGATGAAACTAAACCATCTAGTTCATCTACTCTGCTCTCTAGCTAGTTTGGCCATTGATGATGATGATCAAATTGATCTGATTTCATCCTTATCCAAACTCCTATAGAAAAACAAGATAGTGAAAAGTTTACAAAGATCATTGATGGAAGTGATTGACAATTTGCATAGTACCTTGACAGTATAACATATTGAGTCAGATCCCAAACTGAGAGCATACACAATGCTAAAGTCTTTTGACAAAGAGTTTACAAATTCGCTAAATGTTGTAGAGACAAAAGCTTAGATTTCCCATGACCATCTGCCAGAATATCAAGAATGACTTAGTTAACCTTCATACATGCATCAAAGAACTTTGGAAATGTCAGCAGGAAGGGAAAGCTTTGTATGCTAAGTGTACCTTATCATACAAACTAACTAAGGATTTGGACAGTCAGATAGAGGCTAAGATAAATGAACTTGAAGCTTTATCTAGCCTAATCCAACACCCATCAAGTAAAGTTGATAATATTGAGAGTCAAGTTACCAATGTTCACAACGAGATCAGGAAACTAGAACTTGAGAAAGAGAAAATATTGAAGAGAACATCTAATTTTAGAGAATCCATTGCTTTGAAGTTATCATTTGTTGAGAAGTAGCTAGAAGAATGTGTTAAGACTAAAGACACATATACAAACTTTTTGTATTTAGATTTAAATGCAGTTGAGATTGCATTATATGCATTATGTGCAATTCTCACATCGGCAGAGTCTACCAAAGGAACATGGAACAAAGGTATGGATAGCTTGAAAGCTATTTTTGATGATTGTATGAAGATCATTTCAGCATAAAGGCAAGGACAATAGTTTTGATAGTTTTGGACAGAATCTTGACATTTTGAGACCTTTGTCATTGATGTCAAAGGGGGATAGATACATTGCCAAAATTGGATTATCAAAAAGGGAGAAATAGTTGAGTAATAGTAGAGAAAATTGAAAAGTAGAATATTGAGATTGTTGGGAGAGATACATGTGTAGTATGAATTATAGTGAAAGGGGGAGCATATTTGTAAAGTTGTAATAGATGTAATGTTTATTTTGATAGTTTGTTTTTGTCACTTATCCAATTTTCCCTATTTTGTTGCCATAAATGCCAAAGGGGGAGATTGTTGACAATTGGCTAATTATGATATGTAATTGTTGTCATTAATGGCAATAAATGATGTAAATGTTGATAGGAAACCTTAGAAATAAAGATACTTAGTGTTTGGTTATCAGAAAATTGTCTAAGTATAGAATTTGGTTTACAACAGTGTATTGTTTTGTTTATAACATGTTGTAGACGTCATATTATGACATGCAAAGTTACATGGAGATAGTGTACATGTTGATGATGATGTGTATAACCTCAAAAGTTTGTACAAACTATATGAAACAAAGTTAATCATGTTTTGATGAAGTGGGACAGTGGAATTGAAGGAAATAATTGTTTTGGTTGCAAAAAAATTACTTGCCCAATTAGGGCCAACATCCTAGATGTTTACTCTAACTTGGAAAAGTGAATTTTGGTCTTAGCTGACCCAACAGTATTTTATGTAAAGGCATGGTATTTATGCAAAGGAATTCTTGCGATACAAAATATATGTGTGTGTGATCATGATTATGCTATTATCAAGTGTGCAAACTTGTGAGCGAATTTTTGTGAAAGCCATTTATGCAAAGTTTTGTATGAACTATCTGGTGATTTGAGATCGAGTTGAAGATCAGAGATCAGTGAAGGAAGGCAAATAATAGTAGATTACTTGTTTGAGTAGTGAGTTCTTCTTGTAGTTGAAATTGCATGTTTGGGCAGTGGGCTTATCTTGCATACATTATTCTACAACTCCTATTAGGGTTGGAATATCCTAATAGGGATTCAAAGTCTCGTAATAGGGACTGTTATACTGAATTTTTTCATTGACTCCTAATAGGGTCCATCCTCTAACAAGGAGCATATATATATTGATATATTATCTAGTGGGTATCATCCCCACTAGGGTTTTCCCTTGGCCAGGGTTTCCCTAGTTAACAAAATATGGTATCATGAGTTATCTTTGTGCATTGTTATTACTGTTCAACATTACTTTATTGCTTTGTTATGCATGGTTTATAGTAAGTAATAATATCTAGTTGGCAACTAAAATTTGTAGATTATTGATTCACCCCCCCTCTCAGTAATCCTTATTTATAACATACCAAAGGGTTAGTAATAAGCATGCAAATCTCTAAGAAAGCTTGAACACTATACTGGCATGATAACAATGCAAATAAGGGAGACGAGAGAGGCCTTGAGGAGGTGGCATCTATGTGGCATTCACATAGGTACCACAAGGGAGACACATGGGCCAAGGAGACAAGCCATGCAAAGGTCAACATAAGTCTTTTTTTGATTGAGATGGCTCAAGGTTTGCTCACACATGTGTGAGCAACCTTGGAGAAATGAAATGGGGACAAGTGTGTAAGAGTGTAAGAGACTTTTGAATAAATTAATAAAAGTGAGACTTTCTTAGATCTTGAGTTGCTCACACATTTGTGAGCAAACACTTAGGTGCTAAAAGTTGTTTAGGAGGGTATTTAGGATAATGAAGTGGGATTAACTAGTAGGTAGACTTAGAAGGATAAGAGTGATGGGTGGTAGACTAGGTTTTAGGTGGAATTATGATTAAATTAAACAAAGATTTAATTTAATCATAGGATTATAGAATGTAATAAAGTGGAGGGAAATTAAATAAATTGGAATATATTTAAAAGGCGATTTATGGAGCACTATGCATTAAATAAATTTAACACATTAGGGGGAAGTACTCAAATTGAATTTAAATACATTTTGGAAGTGAACCAATTTAATTAAATAAGTAGAGGAAAATGACAAAATATAATTAATTAATTAATAATTAATTATAGTGTCAAAGGAAATATTAAATCAATTAATATAGTGTTTGGGATGATTTTAAGTGTCTACATTTTGCCCCTCTTTGATGTAGTGGTGGGATGACATTGCATCAAAGAAAAGAAAATACAGGTTGCCCCAGTGAGGAGAGGAGTCGCAAGAGTTATGTTGTAGTGACGAAAGGGAGGAGGGTGCCCCCTTGAGGAAATGGGGTGAAAAAAGGATATATTTTGCCCCATTTTCTCAAAAATAGACATGAGAAGGAAAAAGGAAATAAAAAGGCTAAACAGATGACTTTGCATGACTTATTGGTAAGACTAGAATGAAGTAGGGTGAATTGGATAATGATTAATCTAAATGCATCCTAACTACATGAATGCATGTGGTTCAATTGTGTTCATATGGGAGAGCACACCCTAGTTTGATTTTGAAAAAGGAGTTATGCACCAAATGCTATAGTAGCATAGATGACAAGATTCCTTTACATGGACTAGACTCTCAACAAAATAGAAACTTTAGGAACATGGGTGTAGGTTTCATAGTCATGAGGGAAAAAATGAAATATACACATGGGAGAGGTCTATGCACACCCAAATCATTTTTAGGAATCTTGGAGGAAAGTGTGCTAACCTATTGCCCCCAGTGAGCAATGCATAACCATAACTCAAAACTAACATAGATGTACTAAAGCATCACAAATAGATCATACCCAAAAATGACCTGTGTAATCAAGTTAAGCCATTCAAATGATACCAAGATATTGAAGAGTGGGGCACACTTGGGGAGGCTATCACTGACACAAAAAGATAAAATCAACAAAAGACCTTATGACCAACTAGTCATTTAGTCCAAAGTTCTTGCCATGAACTTTACTCTGATGGTGAATCTATTAAACTTGTGTAAGAAGGATGCATCCTATAAGGAAAAAATTGATTTTTTGATTGAATTTTATTAAAATGTTTGTGATTGTTCACTGGTAATTGTGTGAAAGGAATAAGGTTCTCAAATCATGTAGTCTCAGTGTAAATTTGTGTAAGTTTGTTTGCAATCACTATTTTTAAAAGCACAATTTGATGGGGTGAAGCTCAGTATCATGAGAATTTAGATGATGAATATAAGAACTTGGATAAGATATAATAATATGATGGATGAATTGAATTGGAATGGAAGAGGAATGCGAGAGAGCAAGTAATAGATGTTCTCTAGAGGAAAGTCTTCTTAATGGAAGACTAGAAATTTGATCAAGGTACATGCAAATAGATGGAGAAATGAAGGAATTGATTATGGAAATTGATTTTTATGAAATTATTAGAAGGGAATATGATTAGATTAGATTAATTGAATTGGTGAAAAGGACTAGATTAGGACCATTGACAAGGGAGATCCAAGGAATGTTCAATGGATCAGAAGGGTGGGGATATATGAATGGAGGAATAACATGAGGGGCCAAGGATCTAGTGTAGGAAAATGGGGAGCTAAGGACCATGTTTCAAAGTAGTGGCAAAAAATCCCCTGTACCAAGGATAGGAAAATGAAAGGAAATATGGTGGGAAAGGATGCATAAACATGGGAAGACGGTGTGAAGGATATTGTATGGAGGAAGGGAAGGCATGGGTATTTCCAAAGCATGTATGGACATTTTGTTGTTGCGCCTCTAGTATTAATCATGAGCATAGGCTAGAGTTGAGGTGCCTTTCGATTGATCATGAGCATAGACAAGAGAGGTGTCTTTGGATTTACCTCCTGATATTTATACTTTGCTAGAATGCTAGAGTTGAGGTCATCCCAAGGGATGATAAAATCCCCAAGTAGACCTCCTAAAAAGTGTAAAATAAGGCCGCTTATTTCTTGTGCACTCAAGATCACCTGAAGGCATGAGAGGAGTGAATGTGTAAGTGGTCTTGGGCTTAAAAGATAAATGTTCTTTCCCAATGGAGCTTTAGGTTTTTAATCTATTCTTGAAGACACTTGTGTTTATACTAATCAATGTTCTTTCCAACTTGACAATGTCTTCAACATAATAATAATTAAGAGTTCACCAACATAAGTAAATTGGGCATCCTCCACATAAGAAATTTGATAAGGAAAGAGTCAATTCCTTTATGCATTCAAGATTGAGTGAGTGTTTGTTTTAAGCACCAAACTTGAGTGTTTCATTGCAATGGTTCTTTGATCCTTAAGCACTAAAGCGTGTATTCACTAGCATGCATTCCAATGAAAAATGTGTTCTCATTAGGGCACTCAAGAGTGTATTTTAGCATTCATTCCAATGAAAAACATATAGGTTTTAATCCGCGGCATTCAAGATTGAGTTTAGTGCATTCATTCCAATGATAGATTGTAAGTTCCCTTAAGGCATTCAAGATTGAGTTTTGGATTGTTTTAGCTTTAAGACATTCAAGAGTGTTTGATTTATCCAATTAAGTGCAACATACATTCAAAGACAAGTTTTTAAGCATTCAAGTTCATTTCCCAAGAGTAATCAAACTTTAAGAAAATTTACAAGAAAACATGGTTAGGTGTTTCTAGAAGGCTCTTTTTTGCAATACTACAATAAACAACTCGATTAGCTTCAACAAAATCCCAAAAATGAAGGCCTATGGGAAAACTTACTTTAACTTTTTTTGTTATTTTTTATACATGTAAATCAAATTAGAATAGCCCATATCCTATGAAACAACTAAAAGTCAATTTTCATTTTATACTCTTTTTAATTTTTTTAAATTTTTTTTTAATAATAATAAAAATGTAGACAACAGACTATAGGTGTAGATGACAAAACTTCAAAGATGAAAAAACAAAAAATGACATAAGAGGAAATAGTGAATACCTACAACTTACTCTAGTCAATCACAGATGACAGTAGCAGAGTGGAGATGCCAAACCACACAAATGACAAAACTTGTAGCTGCCAGAAAAATCACAAATGACAAAACTAGGAGTTGCTGGCAAATCACAGACACCAAAACAATGGGTGGCCAGGAAATCATAGATGACAATCTACATGTGGAGACACTAGTTCAAAGGTGGATATGACAGTCAAGTAAAACTACTAATTTTTAGTTGCCCACAACATAGATAATAAAACATTAAACTACAAAGATGATAGTTAAGTATGTGGAGACATCTAAATATTAGAATCTAAAAAATAAAAATAAAAATTATTTTTTTTGGCAATTTTCTTATGGGTTATTGAGTTTTTTGTTGGTGAAGATGCCAAAATGTGGAGACGAGGATCTGTAGAGATGATGAAGCATCTTCACAAATAACATTGTGTCCTAATGGAGATGACAGTGTGCTATTTTCTACAAAAAATACCAAATTTTTTTACTAAATTTGAGTATAGAAAAGGGACATGGGTCCCATCGGGCATGCCGAAATGTATGCAAGAAATCCTAACTTTTCAGGAGCACGCGTAAACAAACAAACTTTAGTTGTATATGTGTATATCAAAGATCCAAAAAAATCAAAATACAACTAATGTTAGATATAATTTTTAAAACTAAATGCAACCAAAAAGCTAGAATCCTCATGCAACCTCAAAGAAGCTCAACAAGGATGCCCATAAGAGGCCTTGTTGGTGTGCTCAAGAATGAGGGATGTGGATGTTCTCTCCCCAAATATAACTATGATGAACTCCAAAGTGATTGAAATGAAAATGCAATATGAAATATGAATCTAGACTAAGATGAGTGTAGAATACCTTCAAGAAATGGCCATGAGGTGTACACTACATTTGTGTACACTCTAAACCCTTCTATCCAAGTGATTACATGGGTTTAGAATGCCTGGATGCCAGCTTAGAGCTCCCTATCTATGATGTGCAAGAGGGTATGATTCAAGTATGAAGACTCTAAGCCAAGCCTTAGAAATACTCTTCTTGCTAGTAAACCATGCATGAGAGGTTCTCCTAGACACAAGATGCAAAAATGTAAATTTCCACAAAGAATGTCTCAAGAATGCAATTCAAATGTGGATTAAACTACTATGAACATGCAAAATGCAACTATGTTAACAAGAATGAGAGTATTAAAAACCAAATTAATTATTATGTGATTTAAGCTATTGCAAAGAAACTAAATTACAATGCAATATGATTCTAATCTAGCATGTGATGGATGAGAGAATGAGATGCGAAGTAGAAGTTCTCCATAATTGCTCTTCAAGAATTTTAATGATAAACCTACAACATAATAGTAATCAAGAGTGTGGATCCTTTAACAAGGGGAGAGCTCTTTCTTCTAAAGTTGTATGGATGATAGAGATCAAGGTCAAAATGATGGATGATCAAAGGTGGAGTTTGAAAATAAGAGTGATCCATGTGCACACATAAGTCAACCAATAAAATAGAAGTTGACTTCCCATATAAGACAAAAGTCACAAAGCCTTTTTTTTTAATTTAAAAAATAAAAAATGACTTTGTGTGTGCACTTTAAGTGGGTTAGAAGAAAGGGAGCTTTTACTTAATTAAAAGGGGACTTGTTCTTTTAATTAAATAATGGATTTGGGATAGTGTGGTCAAACTATAGGTTATAATCAAATTAATTGATTTTAGCAATTTGGTCTAGGCAAATGATGAATTAATTTAGCCAAAATGTTGAGAAGGGGGCTAATTGTCTACGTGACCATTTTTAGGTGTTTACATTTGCTCCTCTTTGAATAATGCATGATCAATCTAGGAACACATTATGTCAAAGAAAATAGAAGCCAATTAGGCAACAATAGATAGAGATATCTGATTCTGAAGAGTGAAATGCAGAAAGAGATAGCAAATCCTAAATGTACAGCCTGAGAGTGGTAGTAATCAACACTAGGAAAGAGATGATGTCTAAATTCAAGAAGAACACTAACACCTAGCAAAGTAGATAGATCAAGAGCAAATGGAAAGATCAAACATATGCTCCTGAGAAATAGATAGCTGTAGCAAGCAATGATAGAGTATTTATGCCCCCTCGAGATCAAAATTGAAATGAGGTAAGGGAGATGTAGAAATGAGCTATATATGAGTAAATTGCGATATAGCAAAGTCCAATATGACAGATATATAATTAGAACCAAAGAGTGACTATAAGGAAATGATAGAATGCCCCAGTTTGACTAGAGTTGACCATGAAGGATAAATCATGAAAATTAGGTTAAATCAAGTAGAAAGGTGATCTTGGACATTAAAATGTGAGCTAAAGAAGATATGAAGTGTAGAAATGATGAAGATAGGGAGAAATGAAGATGCCCTAGCGAAGATTTGAAGATTAGACCTCAAAAGGTCAACTAACTACATAGAAGAAGGTAGAATTTTAAAATATGATTTTGACTATCAAGATGAACTTGAATTTTGATTTCAATCTTGAAAATGGATCTAGGATGTCAAAATTAGCCAGTGGTGCGATTTTCATGAAATTCTAAGGATTTTGGAAAGATGGGTCAAAATTAGGTCAAAAGGCTATATAAGGGGTCCAAGTGTCATTTTCAAATCATTTTGTATTTTGTGATTTTTGAGAGCTTGTGAGTGGTTGAGCGAGAGCATCATGGCTTTGGAAAATATTTTGACTCACCGACACTATTACAAGCACAGTTGATTGCACAACTGGCCAACCCACTATGAGGTGCTGGACTTTTTTTTTCATTTTTTTGAGCATTTATGAACTTTTTTCGCATGTTTTAGGGTTAAATGTGGAATATTGTGCAATATTTAAAAAGTATTATGCGGGTACTTAAAAAATATCATGCGATAATTTGAATTAAAAATTGTATCACACAGCTAGTTTAAAGTTTATCGTATGAGCCATACCCAAATATTGTGCAAACTTGTGTGTGTAATCACCTAAAAATGGTCATCTAGACTATTAGCCCCCTTTTCAACATTTTGGCTAAATTAATTTAATCACTTACCTAAGCCAAATTGCTAATAATCAATTTATTTGATTATAACCTATAGTTTGACTATGCTATCCTAAGTTCATTATTTGATTAAAAGAACATGTCCCCTTTTAATTAAATAAAAGACCCCATTCTTCTAACCCACTTAAAGTGCACACATAAAGTTCTTTTTCTATTTTACAATTAAAAGAAAAGGCTTGTGAGACTTTTTTCTTATGTGACAAGTCAAATTATATTCTATTGGTTGACTTGTGTGTGCACATGGATCACTCATCTTTTTGAATTCCACCGTTGATCATCCACCATCTTCATCTTGATCTCTACCGTCCATACATCTTTAAAAGGGAGAGAGCTTTCCCCCTCAATCAACCATCTTTTGAATATTGTTATGTTGCAGGTTTTCTAACAGGTTTCTTTGGAGCTTTGTGGAGAACTTCTATTTCTTGTCTACATTCTCTCATCCGTGGCATCATGGCATTCTAGCTTAGCTTAGCTTTCATTTTTACATATAGCTTAATCTCACATAGCTTAATAATGGGATTATAACACTCTCATACATGTTTTAGCATAGCTCCACTTTGCATCTCATTCTAGCTTAATCTTCATTTGCATTGCATTCTTGAGGAACTCTTTGGGACATTTGCATTCTTGCATCTTGTCTTTAGAACCTCCCATTGCATGGTTTACTAGCAAGAAGAGTATCTCTAAGGCTCATCTGAGAGCCTTCTTATTCTTTAAATATACTCTCTTGCACTCCATGGATAGGGAGCTCTAATCCGACATCTAAGCATTCCAAACTGATGGAATCGTTTGGATAGAAGGGTTTAGAGTGTGACACAAATCTAGTGTACATTTTTGGCGCCCACCGTGGGGCTTGAATCAAGTTCTAGCTCTATTTGTTTTCATTTTTTATCTCTGGTTTTTTTACAGCAGCATATTGGATCTAATCAAGTGCTTTTGTAGAATTATCACTTTGGTTTTAAGGCCAACCCATAAGTAGATTGGTTTGAAGGCCAAAAATCTAGTTGGTTTAAAGATTTGATCATATCTTTTAAATCGCTTGGATTTTGGTTCTGAAATTTTTTTTACAAGATGGGTATGTATTCAAAATGTTTCAGTCCGATTTTTAGAGCATTTTGACATGATTTTCGAAAGTTATGATATTTTTTTGTTTTTTCATAAAAAGTCATTTTTGGTCGCACATCAACGTTTTTTTCAGAAAAACTTACATTTCCAGAAAGAGTTTTCAATTCTAATGGGGGCTCTTTCTTTGTGTTTTGAATTTTGAGGTCATATTAAGGATCAAAAACTCGATTTGAGAAATTTGGCCTGATTTGACAAAATCAATCTCTAGAGCGCAAATGAAGAGATTTTTTTAAATTTCTTACATTTTTGGAAAGATCTCTGATTTTAAATAGGGGTCTCTTCTTTTCATTTTTATTTTTGAATCTGAAATCATAGCAAACAAGTCCAATCTTGTTGACTAGGTCAAAATCAAAGAGTAAAAATAAGAGCATTTGTGATTAATTTGCACTTTCTTTGCATGCACTTGGTTGGAAGATAAATTGAATTTTTGAGGCAACTCACCACTTTTTATTGCATATTTTTATGTTATTTCACACTAAATTTTGGTGCTAACAAGTTGTGATTATAGGTTGCCATCCCTATGAAAAAAAATTGAAACATTGCATAAAAAGAACACATGTCAAAGCTTCAAATGCGCAAGGGCTACTAACATTGTTTGCAGGGCTGCCCAAAGCATAAAAACCCAAAATTTCTTGCTTTTTTATTTTCATGTGTGGCATTGACTAATTTTTCATTTTTCATAGGCACATAAAACTTGTGATTGGAGTCTTTTGGTAATAGGAGAGTATGCTCTTCACCCTTGTGGTGAATCAGAAATCTTGACTTGCCATTTGGTTTCAAAAGCAAGGGGTAACTGAATCTTCTTGGCGTGTTTGGGAGAAAACAATTGGAATAGGAGAGTATGCTCTTCACCCTTGTGGTGAACCAGAAATCTTGACTTCCAAAAGTTGATCCACTTTGTGTAGTTAGAATCCTTTAGAGGGCCTGCTCTCGGACAACCTGAGAGGAACGACCCAAGTGGGGACAAGCAGATTACTTGACTCTTCCAACCCACTATAAACTCAAGGCTATCAAGGACACAAAACCTTGATAGATGTAGTGTTTGTCTTTGCCTAGTGTGATCGCTTATGAGATTTCGACCATAGGGAGATCACTAGGCAAGAATGCTTAAGGTACTCTTGTGGTCGCAAGATCGGTTACTCATCGCAAGGTGAGGTGTCCCATAATTGGGATCAAGAGGAACACTATGAATGGAAGCCCTATCTAAACACCCTAAGTTAGTAACTACCCTTTTTAGCCGCTCAACTTCTTGGTGCAAGGATTGATCATAGTGGACTACCCGGATCACCCCAAGATTTACACTCACCATATGTGTTCCCTTGGTTATGCTTATGGCATTTCTATGATAAAGCCAATATCTCTTGTGGGAAACCACTTGGTGTGAGGCAAAGAAGCATCAAGCGTGGGCCAAGTTGTTGAGTAATGAACCATGACTTCTAGGTAGATATTGCTTGATGTGTTCTTGAATGTGCTAGACCTGTGAAAATCTTTTGAACATACACATGATGATAGTTCTAGGGATTTCTTTTAAGACCTCACATATGCTTGTATCATGCAAGGTTGCTTTGTCCCTTGCTTGATTGTTTGAAGAATACTCCATGTGTCACTATCTTGCTTGGAAAGAAATTGCTTTTGAACATCAAACTTGCTATGCTATCAACTATTGTCAAACTTTGTCAACCAAGTCAAAACATCAAGTCTTAACATTTTTCTTGTGTTTCTTGCTAAGGGGAGTCTCATCATTTGATTTTTATTTGCTTTGTCTCTAGTTCTGGAACATGCTTAAAGTGGCTCTTTGGTCTTAGTGCTCTTGGTCTTTTTGTCTTCATGGTCTATGTTCACTTGCTAGTTATCTTTTTTCTGAAATGGTTGCCTTGATTTCTTGACTACACTCTTAGGTTGGAGAGTTGTTCACTTGTCATCCCGCTTGCTCTATCTATTTGGCTATTTGGGCATCTTGCCTAGCTATTGACTTGAGTCATTCATGTCGTAAGTTTCTTGGACATATTGTTTGACAAGTCGCTTTAATCTATCTCTAATATCTTGGCAAGTGAACACTCTACCTCCTATAGTTTCAACATTAAGTTATCTTCTAGACTATTTTATGCTTGGCTTTGCAACTAAAACTATGGGATCTAAACCTTGTGCTACCAAACTTCAACCAAATCTAGATGATCATGATATCTTCCATGTCACTAAAGAGTTTCAAGATCTATATGCGAAATACAAAGAACTAGAAGAGACAAATGATCTTTCTTACCTTCATCTCTCTAAGTGCATGATAGAAATGAAGTCTAAACTTGAGAAAAGGTTAGAGGAGAAGATTGCATCATTACATGAATCTTCCTTAAGGTCTTTAGATGCATGTGAGTCACCTTCTTTGAGGTCATCCTCTTCTTCTAGGTCTACATGCTCTACTTCAAGACATCAAATGTCTTCATCTTCTAGATCTAAAGATCTCTTTAGAGAACAAGCAAGTGATACCTCCTTTGAGCCTATGCTAAAATTTCATAATGGACCTATCTTTGACCAAGATAATAATGAAGACATGGATGCATTCTATTCACTTGAGAAACAACAAAAGGACTCTAGAAATAATTTTGATAGAACTTTTGCTCCCTTGGAAGATTCTTATGATGACACTTTGCAAAAACTTCTTGGCAATAAGATCATCATGTTACCTAAGTCTAGCTCATATGGAAACCCATTCTTGGATATCTATTGTGCTTATCATCAACATAATGAGCATAGTACTTCAAATTGCATTGAGTTAAAACATAAAATCCAAGATCTTATTGATAATGGAATTATTGGAACCTCTAGTGACTCATGTGTTGAGGATACTTCTCTTGAGCAAGATTATGTTGATGAACCTATGTCTAGTGGTGGCTCCATTACGTCCTCCACTTCTCCCAACACTCATGCATCTCCCAACGCTTCAAAGCTTTCCAACATGCCTCCATCAAATAAAGAACCTAATGCTTTCCACATTGACTATGTGTATCCTCAAGGGCTACCTCTAAAAGAAACTCAAGCTAACCTTCACTTGGCTACAAACCTTTTCCATGCTACTAATCCTAAACATCCTCAACCTTCATGCACTACTATACCTAATCCAAGCACTACTCCATTCACTCTTCATTCTCCCTTGTCCTTAGAAGTGGCTCCATGTCAAGAGGACTCTCAAAAAGACAAAGCTATAAATGTCAAGAAAGATCAAGATCAAGCACCCTTTCATCTCTTTCAAGATTTTTCCCCTCCATATCCTATAGCTAATCCACCTCCTAAATATGATGAAGACACCACTTCCATTATCTCCCTTCAGCTTACTGAAAATTATGAGAAAAGTTCTCTTCATATTCTATCCAAAGCTACTTGTCAAGATCAAAGCATCCCCTCATGTTCTACTTCTCCACATCCACTTCAAAATTGTGCTCAAGCTTCAAGTGCTTCTATTAAAAATGGTGTTCCTATCAAAGGTACTCATGAGTCTATTGATGGCTTTGACCATGTTGCTCACTCTAAAGATGTTGATATCCCTTCCCACTATCCCTTTGCATCTTCTAAATCTATCCTTGGTCCTTATCCATCTAAGCTAAAGCATTCAAACCTTCCATCCATATTGGGGCCTTATGTTCCTCCATCTCCTACATTCACTCCTAGATCATTCCCTAACTCTCCTATAATACCTCAAGTTCAACAAAGACACTCATCCTTGATGAATTTTCACCCATCTATAAATCTAAACCAGTCATATCATCCTTATTCATCCACAAATCCCAAGTCCTTTGGAAGTGAGAATAAACATAAGAATCTATTGAAAAAGAAAGATCACTATGTCCCATCTAATCGACATGTGAATGCTAAGAAGGAGAATGCACAAAAGAGACCGCAAAGGTCCACTATTAAAAATGCTAAATCAAAGAAAATATGGGTTCCTAAACCCATTATTGAAGAAATGTGTTTTGAAGTATCCAAAGGAAAATCTAAAGCTATATGGATTCCCAAGTCTCTTTTAGAAGACTTGAATATTGAAAATACTTCAAAGTTGACATTCAAGCTTCCAAAGGCTTCCATTCCATCTTCTTCCAAAAATCTTCCTAAAAATATTCCAAAGCCTTCCACTCCACTTTTTTCCAAATCTCTTCTACCACCTCATACATCTAAACCTCAAGCTACTTCATACATGATTCCTCCATCATTCCAATACCTTTCAAGGTGTGTGTCAATGCTGATCTTGTCCAATATTTCAGCTACCCTCATGAAATCCTCTAAAGCTTACACTAACTTTCTATACATGAACTCTTACCCTCCATATACTCTTCCTACTACCATTTCTCTTTCATCACCCTATCAACATCTCTGAGCATACCTTTCTATGGTCTTTTCTTATCATGGCTTATCTTTCCTATAAGAGCACTATCTAAATTGACAAAACTCGAGCTCTTTCTAAAAATTCAAAAAAAGAAAAAGAAAAAAGAAAAAGAAAAAATGAAAATGTGCCTTGGTGAAAACTACTTTTTGTGGCACCTTGGTAGCAAAAGTAAAGAGAAATAAATTTATCCTATGGTGAAAACTACTTCTTGTAGCACCTTGGATAAGTACCATGATGAAAACTTGGCAAACAAGCATCATGCGTAATTCTTCCATCATCCATCTATTCCCTCTTCTCTCTTTGATCTTGACAATGTTGAGCTATCTTTGCATATTGGCTATCTTATCCACCAGATTTTCTATTGTGATCTCCCATTCACTCATAGCCTCTATCTTGAGCTTTATTCTTATTGCTCTATCCCATTGCTATACTATCTAGTTGACCCCTTGATCTTGATCATAATAAATGAAACATGGTTCTCATAGGTCTCTTGACATGTCTACTCTTTTGGACTACATGCTTCATGCTATCTCACTTGTTGGCTTCACTGCTTATCCTACATGCTATCTTGCTCATTTCTTCCATTGCTTATCCAAAACATGCTTCATATGACTATTTCACCTCTTTCCCTAGCTTGGGTACTCTTCAGGAGTCAGTTCTCTAGGATCACTTTCACTTGCTTCACATTCCTTTCTTATGCATCTTTGCTTATCCACTCGGCTTGTTTCTCCATTGTGTCCTATACCTTGCTAGACATTGGGAGAAAATGATGTGATCTTGCTTGAGAACTAGTGATCTCTAAATTATTCTAAAAAATTCCATAAAAAATCATATATGATGCTGAAAAAATCCTAAAAATGAGAAAATGACTTGAAAAAATGATCATCTTAGTGAAAACCTAGCAATAGGTGCTTTGATGTATCACCCAAAAAAATCAAAAAATTTAAAAATACAAAAAAATTGAAAAAAGTCCTGAAAAAATCTGTCAAGTGGTGAAAACCTGGAAATAGACACTACTTGAAACCCTCGCACCTATGTCTATCAGTCTTAATCATCCACTTCGCTACACATTTCCTAGCTTAGAATTGTTTCTTGTCCTCATCTTGGGGGCACAACTACTTAGCCTATTGAGGTATTCTTGTGCATTAGGGTTCCTTTGACAACTCACAAAACAGTGTTTCTCAACACTTCCCCCACTTTGACATCAAGTGTTTTTTTAACACTTTACAGATAGTTTACCTACAGTCTCCGATGTCGCGATATTTCTCACTATCAGAATCAAGTCTTGAAGAAATGGCCAAGTGACTTACACACACGCACTTTAACACTTAAATGACTGAGCTATGCTGATCTTTATCTACTTTGTGTGCTGTCTATGACAATTTATTTACTATATGTTCCATCCCTAATAGTCTTTCAAGGATGTCATTGACTAGAAGATTGGGGGCATGGGACATATTTTCTTGATTTCTGCTTGTGGGTATACTTTTGTTTTTCTATAGTGTTGTAAGCATTTATGCTGGTCCTATTCAACACGTTGACTTACAAATGTATCATCCTTGACTATTTTGCAAGACCACACTCAGGGTTTATCCTGGCACGTATGCCTTGATACAGGTGTAATCTTGCTAAATTAAACTTAGGGAATCTAATCGTGTAGTTATCTTGACTTACATGTCTCTGATGCTTAGATTGGATTTCCACATACCTATCTAATATCGATCATATTCATATCCTCATAGTTATACTAGTGATGTTTGTATGATCTCATGATGTCCCTAATAAATGCTCAATGATGAAATTAAGAGTCTAAATGTTATGAGCTTCTTGCTGGTAAACCATTTTGCATATTAGCTTGCATTTTAGGTTCATTTTCTAGCTTAGTCTTGCATTCTTGCATATGGGGAGAGCTCTCTCTTCATCTTTTTGTGGACATATCAGCTAACTCCTTTCATATATTTCTTTACTTTCTTCTTGTTCATGTCTTTTCACCTTCTTAATCTTTCGCTTCATCTCTTTTCTATCTTGTCATCACATTATATAAAGTTTTGACCTCTTAAATAATTTTGACGTCCTAGATTCATTTTCAGGATTGAAATCCAAATTCGAGTTCATCTTGATGGTCAAAATTGTCTTTTAAAATTCTACTTTCTTTTGAGTAGTTAGCTGACCTTTTGAGGTCTAATCTCTGAATCATCATTGGGGCATCTTCATTTCTTCATGTCTTCATCATTTCCATACTTCATATCTACTTAAATTCACTATTTCATGTCTAAAATCACCTTTCTACTCATTTCGACTTTATTTTTATGCTATATCCTTCAAGGTCAACTCTAGTCAAACTGGGGCATTTTATCAAAAAAAATTATATAGTCATTCTGGGGTTCTAATCATCTATCTGTCATCTTGGACATTTCTATATTCTAATTTTATCATGTCTAGCCAGTTTTTGCATCCCCTTACCTCATTTCAATTTCGATCCCAAGGGGGCAGAAATACTCTATCACTGCTTAGGAGCATTTGTTTGATCTTCTCACTTGCTCTCACTCTATCTGCTTTTCTAAGTGTTAGTATTCTTCTTGAATTCTGACATCATCTCTTCCTAGTTTTCAGTACTACTGCTATCAGGCTGTGCATTCAGGACTTGCTATCTATTTTTGCATTTCACTCTTCGGAATTAGACATCTATATCTATCATCGCCTGCTTGGCTTCAATTTTCTTTGACATAATGTGTTCCCAGGTCGATCACACATTAGTCAAAGAGGGGCAAATGTAATCACCTAAAAATGGTCATCTAGACTATTAGCCCCCTTTTCAACATTTTGGCTAAATTAATTTAATCACTTACCTAAGCCAAATTGCTAATAATCAATTTATTTGATTATAACCTATAGTTTGACTATGCTATCCTAAGTTCATTATTTGATTAAAAGAACATGTCCCCTTTTAATTAAATAAAAGACCCCATTCTTCTAACCCACTTAAAGTGCACACATAAATTTCTTTTTCTATTTTACAATTAAAAGAAAAGGCTTGTGAGACTTTTGTCTTATGTGACAAGTCAAATTATATTCTATTGGTTGACTTGTGTGTGCACATGGATCACTCCTCTTTTTGAATTCCACCGTTGATCATCCACCATCTTCATCTTGATCTCTACCATCCATACATCTTTAAAAGGGAGAGAGCTTTCCCCCTCAATCAACCATCTTTTGAATATTGTTATGCTGCAGGTTTTCTAACAGGTTTCTTTGGAGCTTTGTGGAGAACTTCTATTTCTTGTCTACATTCTCTCATACCATAGCATTTTAGCTTAGATTCATGTTGCATGTTAGTTTAGCTTCTATTTTGCAATAATCTATCTCACATAGCTTAATATTTGGATTGTAACACTCTCATCCATGCTTAGAATAGCTGCAATTTTCATATTCATTCTAGTTTAATATTTAGTTGCATTGCATTCTTGAGGAATTCCTTGGGACATTTGCATTCTTGCATCTTGTCTTTGGAACCTCCCATTGCATGGTTTACTAGCAAGAAGAGTATCTCTAAGGCTCATCTGAGAGCCTTCTTATTCTTGAAACATACTCTCTTGCACTCCGTGGATAGGGAGCTCTAAGCCGACATCCAAGCATTCCAAACTCATGGAATCGTTTGGATAGAAGGGTTTAGAGTGAGACACTTTCTAGTGTACAGTGTGAAATGTCACATGACAAAAATGTATCACACAGGTATATAAAACAATGTTGCATGATATTTGATCAGCATATTGTGTTTCCTGAATATAGCAAGAAATGTCACACAATCTATTTTTTGTGGTTTTTTGTGAAATTTAGCATTTTTGAGCAGTGTTTGGCAATGTTACTAATGTTTCTTTGTCACTATTTTGTAGATGGTGTTTTCGACACTTCATATCAGAGCCCCCAAATTTGTGGGATTGCAAGTTTTAGGGTTCCTTACTAATGGTGAGAAGGCCACCATATTGAGCATGGGATTGAGGTGGATCATGTGGATGCCCCACATATGGGTGAACCACAGGTTGTTGACTGTGTTAGCCAAGAGATAGCATAGCGAGCACAACACCTTTCATCTACCTACTGAAGAGGTGACCATCACTTTAGAGGATGTGTACCACATCCTTCAAGTACCCTACCAAGGTGATTCTATGAGTTCTATGTTTGATTACTCTCTTACATTTTTAGGTTTTGATGTTGATGCGAGGTATACTGATGCAAGGTTTAGTTATATGTCATAGGTATATTATGATAATACCCTAACAAAGGGGAGAGCAATGATGTAGGAGATGTTCCATGATATCACCATTTTAGACCACCATATGAGTTGGGAGTGACTCAATGATGAGTATGGTGATGATTACCCACTACCATGTTAGTTATATTCACTAGTTGCTTAGGCTTTGGTGATTGATAGGAGCCTAAAGGGCTTCCCATTGGGATGGAGCAAACTGGTGGCATATTTGATTATACAACCTCAAAGGATGGCATGGGGACCAACCATACTCATAGATATGTATCATGAGCTGCATGAGGTGGTATACCATGGGAGTCACTCATGGGCATGTAGAGTAGTGATAACACAGATATGGTTGTTAGAGCACATTGTTGTCATTTGGTAGCCAACCCTACATCTTTGGATATACAAGGTTTGTACCACAAACCCATAGTGAAGATATCACATATTACCAATGGATTTTGTATGAGCTGACAACATTCATGTGGTGACCGAGAGTGCCATAGATGGTCTGACTCTTGGGAGCTGGACTATATGAAGTATAGTAGACCACTGGTGGGCAAGCATTCAGAGATAGTGGAGCAATTTGTGATTAGCTAAGTATGGTGATAGTTTGTAGAGCTACAGGTGGTCTCAGTAGAGATGACAACATAGGCTTAGTTCCATATAGATGAGGCACAAGGTTGGATGCCCATGCTATATTATCAGACAACTATCTGGGAGATAACAACTCTAGTAAAGACACCTTGGGATTATTGTTTGGATGTAGCAGATGTAGGGGCAAAACTAGCATACTTGTATAAGATGCAGAGGCATCCATTCCCTCAATTCACACTACTTGCAGTAGTAGGACTTGGAGGAGATGATGGAAGAGGTGGAGGCGGAGGGAGGAGATGGATGAAGGTCAAGAGTGGTTCTTGATTGGGGAGGATATAGACATGGGCATAGGCCACGAGGGAGGAGGAGGATGAGGAGTAGCCATTGAGATGCAGGAGAGTGGAGCAGGTGGAGGCAGGAAGAGCAGACAATTAGGAGGGATGATGATTGTGATCTTAGGATCTTGACCATAGAGGTAGAGCTATAGGTAGCTTGAGTGACTATCATAGTGTGGGACTAACAACTAGTGGATGTATGGGAAGAGGCTGACAGATGAGAGTGAGCTCTTAGAGATGATTTAGCAGAGGCCCAATGAGAGATAGAGTGGAAAATAGCCAAGGCAACCTATTATTATGGGGCATACATTGCTATAGTCCCCATAGACTAATGGACACCTATGTACTTAGAGAGGGTTGGTAGATCAGAGGGTGTAGTATAGGTGCCACATAGGAGATAGGCTCTTCGACCAGGGCCACCGTCAGCTGTAGAGGGTGGGAGTCAGTCTTAGGTCTAGGATGATAGTTTTGATAGGCTTTTGATTGTACTCTGTGTATTTGTGATGGATATCCAAATTTTGGATCTCACATTTGTATATGTATTGTGGCACATTAATATTTATGAGATATTGGATTTGATTGATAAAATTTTGTGTTCTTGTTTCATTTTGATGGATGTTTCAACATTTTAAGTTTTCATGTATGTGTTTCTTTTATGCTCATGTTAATGTGTTCATGGATCTCTCTTATTTATGATGTTTATATCTCATGTGTATGATATATACTTATGTTTTTGTAACACTTGGATAGATCAAATGTGATGTTTAGATTAACCCCTTGAGATGATAGAATAGTAAAGAGGTGAAGTGAAAGATCAGGAAGATGAAAAGACATGATCAAGAAGATATGCAAAAAAACATATGAAAGTAGTTAGCCGATATGTCCATGAAAAGATGAAGAGAGAGCTCTCCCCATATGTAGAAATTCAATATGAACTTATAATGTAAACTAATATGCAAAGTGGATTACCAACAAGAAACACATAACATTTAGACTCTTATTTCATCATTGAGCATTTATTAGGGACATCATGAGATCATACAACCATCACTAGCATAACTATGAGGATATGAATATGATCAATATTAGATAGGAATGTGGAAATCTAATCTAAGCATCAAAGACATGTAAGTCAAGATGGCTACACAATTAGATTCCTTAGGTTTGATATAGCAAGATTACACCTGTATCAAGGCATAAGTGCCAAGATAACCCCTGAGTGTGGTCTTATGAAATACACTAAAGGATGATATGTTTGTGAGTCAAAGTGTCAAATAGGACAAGCATGAATGCTTTAAAAATTGTACATGAACAAAGTATACCCACAAGTAGAAAGCAATAAAATATGTCCCATGCCCCTAGTCTTCTATTTCATGACATCCTTGAAAGACTATTAGGGAGGGAACATATAGCAAAGAAATCATTGCAAACAACACACAAAGTAGATAAAGTTCATCATAGCTCATCCATTTAAATGTTTTTGAGAGAGAGAGAGAGAGAGAGAGAGAGTAAGTCACTTGGACACTTCATCAAGACTTGATTTCTGATAGTGAGAAATATTGTGACATTAGAGACTATAGGTAAGCTATCTGAAAAGTGTTGAGAAACACTTGTAGTCAAGTTGGGGGGGGCGGGGGGGTGTAGTGTTGAGAAACACTATTTTATGAGTTGTCAAAGAACCTTAATGTACAAGGAAACCTTAATAGGCTAAGCAGATGTGCCCTTGAAACAAGGACAAGAAACAATTCCAAGCTAGTAAATGCATCGTAGAGTGGCTGATTGAGATTGATTGACATAGGTGTAAGGGTCTCAATTTACAAGTTTTCACCACTTGGCAGTTTTTTTTTGGAATTTTTTTTTTCAATTTTTTTTATTTTTGAAGTTTTTTATTTTTTTGGTGATACATCAAATTGCATAATGCTAGGTTTTCACTAAGATGATCATTTTTCACGATAATTTGTATTTTTTAGGATTTTTTCAGGATCAATAGATACATACAAGATAGCTGAGTTTTGAGCCTCTAAGCATGGAAATTCTTCAAATGTAGGACATTAATAGGCTCTATAAGTTCTTCCCCTTTGGGAGTAGACAATTGATAAGCATCATACCCAAATATTGATGTGATAATGTATGAGCCTAACCAATTAGGTTCAAACTTTCCTTTCTATTCTCAGTTCTGCTAATTTTTAGGGTTTTCTCTAAGCACAAGTTCACCCACTTGAAAGTCATGAGGATGAACCTTCTTGTTATATTGAGTAGAAATTCTTTTTTGATAAGCCATCATGTGATCAAAAGCAACCTTGTGACGTTCATCAAGAGTTTCTAGTTCCTGTACCTGCATAGCTCTATGGTCTTCATCAATTATCAACCAATGTAAGGAGACTCAAAATTAGGGGATCTCTACTTCTAATGGGAGGATAACCTCAAAACCATAGAGTAAAGAAAAACACATAGCCCCAATAGGAGTACAGATGGTAGTTTTGTAGGCCCATAGTGCTAGATTGATCTGTAAGTGCCAATCTTTCCCTAACCTGTGAACTATTTGGTGTAAATTTTTTAGCAATGTTTTGTTGGAGGCCTCAACTTGGCTATTCCCTTAAGGGTAGTATATGGAGGACCAGTGTTGTTTGATTCTAAATTTCTTGTATAGTTGTTTGAGGTCCTTGTTCTTGAATTGTCCTCCATTATCAGTAATAGTGGAGGAAGGAATGTCGTAGTGGAAAATGATGTGATTCAGTATAAATAGGGCAACATGTTTACCTGTTGCAATATATAATGGCACAACTTCAACCCATTTTGTGAAATACTCAATTGTTGTGATGATGAACTTGTGACTACTAGATGAACTTGGCTAAATTTTGCCTACCAAGTCAAAGGCCCATTGTTGAAATGGCCAATATGTTATAGAGGGAATCAACTCATGACCAGAAGCATGAATCAAATTACCATGAAGTTGACATTTCTTGCAGGACTTAGCATAATGAATAGCATTAGCTTGCATGGTTGGCTTGTAATAACCCGCCCTAAGAAATTTCTTAGCAACTGCAAGGCCATTGGAATGTGCCCTGTAAATGTCATTGTGGACTTTAGCTAGTGCCTTTTTGGACTCTTCTAGCTCTAAACACCTAAGAAACATTCTGTCTAGAATCTTCCTATTCAAGTCACCAGAGACCAAAGTATAATGTGAAGCATTGCGAAGGAGTTGGTGTTTTTGGTTGTGTGTGAGGGTTTCAGGAATAACTTGATCATGCAAGTAAGAGAAGATAGGGCATATCAGGAGGAATCATGACCTATAATAGTGTAGACATCAGCTTGCATGATTGGCTAGTAATAACCTACCCTAAGCAATGTCTAAGAAAGTACAAGGCCATTGGAATGTGCCTCGCAAATGCCGTCATGGACTTTGGCTAGTGCCTTTTCAAACTCTTCTAGCTCTAAACAACTAAGTAACATTCTATCTAGAATCTTCCTATACAAGTCACCAGAGACCAAAGTGTAATGTAAATCATTACAAAGGAGTTGGTGTTTTTGGTTGTGCATGAGGGTTTCAAGAATAATTTGATCACACAGGTAAGAAAAGATAGGGGCATTACAGGAGGAATCATGACCTATAATAGTGTAGATCACCTAGTTATTTAAGGAATCATAGGCATGATGAGATAGTTCTTCCACCAAGAACTCAAATTTCCAGTCATGTTCCTGCAACTAGAGCATAGATGCTAGAATGGTCATAGCATTGATAGCCTTATTTTCTGCTCTAGGAATTTTCTAGAATGTCACAAAAGTGAAATAGTTCCTTAGAGAATCAATCAACTTCTTATAGGTTATCAAATTGTCATTTTTTTTTTAATATTCATTATTTACTTGATTTATAACAAGTTGGGAATCTCCATAGATGTGCAATTCCGTGTTTTTCCATTCAAGAGCCATTTTGATCACATTTGTTAATGCCTCATATTTTGCAATGTTTTTTGTGTAAGGGAATAAGAGTTTGAAAGATTTTGGGATCGTATAACTATGAGGTAAAATAAATAGGACACCTACTCCAGCTCCATTTTGTGTATGAGAACCGTCAAAGAACATTTTCCAAGTTCTCTCAGTGATGTACATAATTGAGGCAATTGGAAACTCAATTTGCATAGGTGTTGTATCCTTTAGTGGAAAATTAGCCAATTGATCAGTTATGGCCTAGCCCTTAACAACTTTACATTTGACATATTGAATGTCAAATTTTGAAAGAATCATCATCCATTTAGCTAGATGACTAGTAAGCATAGATTTTCTCAAAAAGTATTTCAAGGGATCAATTTTAGCAATAAGGTGAATTGTATGTGCCAAAATGTAATGTTGAGTTTTTGAGAAGGCAAGCTTTCTCAATACTGTTGTAGTTCATTTTGTAAGCCACCAAAGTTTGACTGATGTAATATATTGCATATTTATTACCAGTCTCATCACTTTGTGCTAATAATTTTCCTAGAGAATAAGTTGTAGCTGAGATATACAAAATCAAAGGTTTTCCCAGAATGGGTGGCATCAAAATTAGAGGTTTAGCCAAATACCCTTTGATTTGGTCTAGACTTTGTTGACAATCTTTATTCTAGATATGAGTAGAGCCTTTATGAAAATTCTTGTTAAAAGATTGAGCTTTATCAATCAACTAAGAAATGAATCTTCTAATGGATTGCAAATGTCCTTGTAGACTTCTAAGTTGACTGATATTTCTTGGAGGAGGCATTTCTATGATAGCTTGGACTTTTTCAATATCGACCTCAATGCCTTTTGCTAATATAATGTAGCCTAGCAATTTTCTAAGTGTGACACCAAAGGCACACTTTTTTGGGTTCAGCCTAAGTTAAAATTGTTCCATATAGTCCAATATGAGACTAAGGTCCTCAAGATGTGTGTCTTATTTTCTAGATTTAGCCAGTGTGTCATCAACATAGTATTCCATATTTTTATGCATCATATCATGGAAGATGGTGGTCATTTCTATTTGATAGGTAGCACCAACATTTTTGAGCACAAAGGGCATGACATTCCAGTAGAAGGTGCCCAAGGCACATGTAAAGGTTGTCTTTTCTTGATCAAATAGAGCAATCTTAATTTGGTTATTCTTTGAAAAGCCATCGGTTAGGGAGTACACTTCATAACCCACTATCATATCAACTATAATGTTTATGTTTGGTAGTGGAAATTCATTTTTTGATTATTCATTATACATGAAAATCTTGGGGGAGTTTCCATCCTTTCATTGTCATATACTGGAAGTATTGGTCCCCATTTTGCTCTAAAGCTTTTCACGTTAGTTTCTGAGTCAGCTTGTCTTGTTGAAATCTTATGACATCTTCACCTAGTGATCTCATCATCACTTTCATGATGTGATTGTGATTGTTTGGGTGGTGATGGGAATGCTCCCGCGGTTACTCTAGGAGTCCTTAGAGGTGTGTGATTTCCATTATTGCCACTGATGGGAATCTGTTCAAAATGATTGCAATAATAGTCTCTTCTAGTATCCTTATTGTGTGTATGATGGTTAGGCTCAACTTGTTGAACCACTATTTCTCCAGCACAGATCACTTCCCTAAGTCTTTCATTTTCACATGCTTTCTCTTCTAAGTAACATTTAATTTTGTAGGGATGCATGTTGGTCAAAGTGTTTTCACCTGTGGGTGTATCAAAGGGTGTTCCAAATTGGTTTTCAAAACTGTAAAGTAGAATGTGCTAGATGTTGGCTATTTGTGTTTGATTATAATTGACATCTTCCACACAAGATTGCTCATGAGGGTGCCTAGCTGGAGTCTCTAATTAATAAAAAATGAAAGAGGGATGATTATTGTTATCAAATTGGAACCTAGTTGTGAGCAACATGTAAGGACATGTCTTTTCTTAATAGGATGAGAGAAGTGGTTCAGATTTGAAGCTTGTATAATAAAAAATAATCACTTGGCAAAGAGAAATAGATGGCTTGTCAAAAGTGTTCAAGAATTTACAACACTAGTGATTCAAGTCGATAGAAGGAGAAATAAGCTCATTAGCAAATAGCTAGCATAGAATAGTAACTAGATTTTGACAAGTGATCATCAATGACATTTTGAGACTTACATCTGATAGACTAAACCCATCTTTTCAACTTGGGACAACACCTAATATATGGATTTGTGACCAGGACCAGGAAGAACTGAAGGGAAAAGACCCTAGTTCAGATAAAGTGGAATGTAGACTCTATTTTCATAAAAAAATGACCAAGGTGATATTCTTCCAGAACCCAGGCAATAGTAGGACAATAATTTATATTGTGCCACACAGTTCGTAATACTAGGGCGACACTTTTCTCTTTGGCGATAGTTCACCTAAAGTGGGATGACAAAGTTCAGTATAGTAGGGTGATAAAACTTAAAATAGAAGTGTGACACAATTTTTGTAAAAAAGTGTCACACGATATTTCTCCAAAGAGTGTGCACTAAAATGACAATTTTGTGTAAATAGGATAGTTTTGATTCCAAATTGTTGTGTTTTAGTTTGACAGTCAGATAGTTTTTGGACCAGACAGTTTTAGCTTTTAGTTCATGTCAAATAACAAAAAGGTTTGCAAATAGTAGGGGTTTTTAGCATGTCCCAAACAATTGAACAAGGGTCAAACAACCTTGCCAATATGCATTTGTGATATCATAATAGCCTTCCTACTATTTTATCAAGATGTTTAATTCGTGAGAATGTTTACATAGGTCAAAAGATTTGAAAACATTAGCCAAGCAATCTACCTTAGAGTCAAGGTTCATTACTCAAAAACTTGGCCCATGCTAAGTGCTCCTTTGCCTCACATCGAGTTGTTTCCACAAGAGATATTAGCTTTGTCATGGAAGTGCCATAAGCACAAACAAGGGAACACAGATGGTGAATGTAAAATCTTGGGGTGATCTGGGTAATCCATTAGGATCGGTCCTTGCACCAAGAATCTGAGTGATAAAATAGGGTAGCTACTAACTTAGATTGTTTAGAAAGGGCTTCCATTTGTAATGTTCCTCTTGCACCATTTATGAGATATGCCACCTTGTGTATGCGTGAATATGCAGCCTCTGCTAACACACACACTTCAACACGGTCATTGTATGCAAATTCATCCCAGAATGAACATTGGATTGTTCATCTGAAAATCAGCTTGCAAAGCGACTTGTTGCCTTCTATCTAAAGGGAATTGCTTGTCAGATATCCTCAAATTCGAGGTGTTTAAGCAACTAGACCTTGTAAGAACAAAAGATTTGAAATGAAATTAATCTATATGAATGTGCAAGTAATCTAGATGAAGTACAAGCAATTAATCTAAGAAATAAAAGACATTAAACTAAAAATGTATGAATTATTAAGCTAGATGAATTTAAACTAAGAATGCAAGATGTATGTAAAAATATGAGCATATGTGAGTATGAATTCCAGCAGCAATTTGATGCAAATTCTCCAAATTCATCCTCTTCTCAAAATGAAGAGATGAGGGTCTCTTAAATAGACTTTCCTGGAATCCATCAACAGTTGAGATCGATTTCAATCAACGGTTAGGATTAAAGGTGAAGTTCAGTCATAAAGGGAGATTCCCAAATTAAAGGGAGTTAACAGATTTAATTTGAGTAAAATAAGGAGTTAACTGATTCAATTTGAGTAGAAAAAGGGGTTAACTGATTTAACTCATTTTTTATCAATAGTGAACTGGAAATTTCCCTTTTTGAACTAAAGAGAGATTTTGGTGAAATATTTAATTTAATAAAATGAGATATGCTCTCATAATTACCTTTTCTATTTAATTAAATAATCTTTTAATTAATTTAGAGGTACTTTTCTTATTTAATTAAATAACTTCATTTAATTAGGAATGGCTTCCCATTTAATTAAATAATTTTGTTTAATCAATTAGAAATACCTTTCCCATTTAATTAAATAATTACATTTAATTAATCAAGATATGCATATTTATTAAATTAAATAAATTTAATTCCATAGTACATTAGCCTTAGGAGATAATTTAATTTAATAAAGTATAAATACTTTAAATTAAACTATAATTAAATCAAGTAGGTTTAATGCGACTAATATGAGTACGTACTATAGGAATTAAATAATAAGCATGATGAATGCAGATTAGGGTTTTTTGCATCTGATAATTAAGTTAAGTAGTGAATAGCAGAATGAGAATTACCTATTAGAATAGGTCTTTAGGATTGGTTAAAAATAGACCAAAATTGGTGTCATGGCAATGAGCCAATTTTGGGGTATTACATTTTGCCCCTCTTTGAATGAATGTACGAGCAGTATGTTTAATTCAAAGATAATTAGAAAGCATGATGCGAACATAAGATTGGTTCCGAAGTTGATTACACGGAGACCAATAAATAAGCTTTTAAGGACTATCTCTAGAATAGAGCTTAATCCCAAGGAATCCAAGCAGAATACCTAGATACCTAAGATTTGTAGCATTTAAAAGACTATCTCCAGAACGAAGCGTAATCTTTAAGGATCTAGACAGAACATCTAGATACCTAAAATTGATAGCATTTAGAAGACTATCTCCAGAACGGAACTTAACCTTCAAGGATCCAGATAGAACATCTAGATACCTAAGATCGATAGCATTTAGAAGACTATCTCCAGAATGGAGCTTAACCTTCAAGGATCCAGATAGAACACGTAGATACCTAAGTTGAAATAGATAAGCCTTTAAAGATCATCTCTAGCACGAAGCTTAATCCTAAGGGATCCAGGTAGAACACCTAGATACCTAAGTTGATAAGATCTAATTATGAGTCACAGAATCATCCCCAAAACAAGGCTTGATCCTCAGGAGTCGGGGTTTAGACTATCCCGATACCTGTCCATTAGACTTAGATCAAAAATGTTATAAGATGTGATCAAATGATGAAAAGATGAAGTAGATGACAAGGATGCTAGAAAGACGAGGACAAGATGCCCCGAGTAATGAGATGCCCCAAGTGAGAAGGACATAAAACGGGAACCAGATGCCCCAAGCAATGAGACTTAGAATGAGTTGAAATTTAGTTCAATGATGTAATCATCCTACCCCATTGGGAGTGAAATCAAAAGATGACACACCAGAAGTATGATGGGGGGAGAGTGATGAAAGATACAAAAGAAATCCAAGGTTTAGTAGAATATAGAAGAGATTAGAATGATCAGAAGAAATATAAAGAGATTAGAATGATTAGAAGAAATATAAAGAGATCATAATGATCTTGAAGAAATATGAAGAGATCAGAATGGTCTGAAGAAATTTGGAGAGATCAAAATGATCTGAAGAAATATGAAGAGATCAGAATGATCTGAAGAAATATAAAGAGATCAGAACGATCTGAAGAAATATGAAGAGATTAGAATGATCAGAAGAAATCAGAATGATCTTGAAGAAATATGAAGAGATCAAAATGGTCTGAAGAAATTTGGAGAGATCAGAATGATCTAAAGAAATTTGGAGGTTGATCTGAAGTGATTTCGAGATCCAAAAGACCAAGTTTGAGTTGAAAATATTCCAAGAATTGCAAAGTATCATAAAGATTTGGATTGCAAAAAAAATTTTAAAATGCATTTTGAGCCACTTTAGTGTGCCAGATTTTGAATTTGATCCCGAAAAATGGGTTAAGAGCAACCAAAGTAGCCAAGAGGGTGATTAATCAATCATTTGTGTAGTTCATGAAAGAACATGATACTTTGAAGAGATCAACAATCCCTCATCAGAGAAGGTGAAAGTAGATTTGCAATTGAATCGCATGCTTATGCAAGTGAAGTATGCAATGCAAGACTATGTGAAATGCAACCCTAGGTCTGGTTACTGAGCCTCAATATTTAATCATCACCGGATATAGAACAAAGCTCGTAGGTCATACAATTCCCACTGACATTGCAATCATGGAAATATGAATATAACATATGTTATTGGTTTGTCGGGATTAAATGCAAGCATTCAAGGCACAAGAAGCCAAAATGACCAGAACATTTGTCCCTTTTAATGTAGCAAGTTAACATAAGCATAAGAGCATAAACGCTAGGATGACCTGAATGTTACTTGCATGACAGGCACACCAAACACATGGGAGATCCCTCTTATGTTAAGTATTCAATATTTATTCTATCCCCAACGACCCTTGCATTCGTAACCTGAGACAGAAGTGTGCTAGATATACTCGCAGTGACCCGTACGTTCACTTAGCAGGACGAGTATCAATATTTACTGTAGCATGAAGAGTTTACTCCAACAAACAAGGAGAAGAACCAACGTTATTGGTATATTCATATAAAAGGAGTCAAGGTACACACGGCCATCCAATATGAGATAGAGGCTCTTATAGTGGACACCCCTCTTATAGGAATATATCAACTTATTGGAACTAAACTGCAAACAGAAAGCAAAGAAAAGATCATGCCCCCAATCATTACTTCTCTAGTCAAAGATGACATCATCAAGTTGCTCAAGGGGATATGATAAAAAAAAAAAAGTAAACAAAGAAAATGCCTAGCATATCCAAACAAGTATATCATTTTTTAGTTCAATGTTTTTGGGATTGACGTCAAGTGTCAATGTCCAGAACATGTTGAAAGAAATCTCTTTAGTAGGGTGATGACAGTAGGCAGATGCAGTCAGAATGAATAGTGACTGAGGTCAAAGAGGAATCTTCATGATGAAGAACCTAAAGAGGACTAAGCGACAGTAGACAGACACAGCCAGGATGACTAGTGACTGACGCAAAAGAGATCTTCCATAAAGGAATCTTGAGACATGACCCGAGCAATGGTAGGTAGACACAACTGAAACAACTAGTGACTATTGTGAAAGAGATTCTATGAGGAGAATCTTGAAAAGAGAGTGTCACTGGTGAAAGTAGGCAGATGCAGTGAGGACCACTGGTGACTATTGCGAAGGAGATTCTATGAGGAGAATCTCAAAAAGAGAGTGACACTAGCAGCAGTAGGCAGACACAGTCAGAACAACTGGTGACTATTGCGAAGGAGATTCTATGAGGAGAATCTCAAAAAGAGTGACACTAAGGGGGGATGCCCTCGAGCTATGACAAGACTCAATCTTTGGATACATGAGCGAAAAGCAAGAAAGCAAAAGCATGAAAGCGACTGTACAGAATAGCCAGAAGATGCGCTGCAAGATGGAGCATTGGGATCAAAAGGCACCTATTTACCAGGTTTTCACCTTCTTGGCAAGATTCTCTTTTTTTGCTACTATGATGCCTATTTCTAAGTTTTCACCAATGGCACTTTTTTGTTTTTCAATTTTTTTTGTATTTTTGTATTTTTGATTTTGATTTTGATTTTTGAGATTTTCAACTTTTTTGGTGCTACCAAAGCGCCTATTGCTAGGTTTTCACCAGGGTAACAATTTTTTTTTTAAGACATTTTTCAATTTTTAGATTTTTTTCAGGACATACAGATATGTACAAAGAGCTTGCTGGGATTAAATCAACTGTAAAACCACTTCAGGTGGAGAGTGTTGATAGGATCTTTAAGCACTTCTCCTTCGGTTGTGGAAAGCTGATAAGCGCCAGATGCATATACTGCAGTGATGATGTACAGACCTAGCCAGTTTGGTTCGAACTTTCCTTTTTGCATTCATTATTGTTGATTCTTAGGGTTCTCTCTCAAGATGAGGTCACCCAGTTGGAAGTCACGTGGCCTGATTCTCCTATTGTAGCTTCGTGCCATTCTTTGTTGATATGCTCATAGATGATCACATGCCACTTGTTATCATTCATCCAGTAACACAAGCTCTTAAAGCTGAGCTATCCTATAGTCATCATCTGTGATAAGGCCTTTCATGGAGATTCTCAAGGTAGGAATCTCGACCTCTATTAGAAGCATAGCATCCGTCCCATACACCAACACAAAAGGAGTTGTGCCCATTGGAGTTCTAATGCTTGTCCTATATGCCCACAGGGTTGGGTTGATCTGGAGATGCTAGTCTCTTCCTGACTTACTAACTGTGCGATGAAGAATTTTGAGGATCGCCTTATTGGATGCCTCAGCTTGGCCATTCCCCTGGAGGTAATAAATGGAAGACCAATGTTGTGCAATCTTGAATTTCTTGCACAGTTCCTTGAGGTCTTTATTCTTGAATTGTCCTCCATTGTCAGTAATGATTGATGACGATACACCATATCTACAGATGATGTAGTTTGTGATAAAAAGTGCTACAGTTTTGCCATCAACAATTGTGAGAGGGACTACCTCTACCCATTTTGTGAAATAATCTGTAGCAGTGATAATGAACTTATGTCCATTAGAAGAGGTTGGGTGAATCTACCCCACCAAGTCAAAGGCCCATTGTTGAAATGGCCATGTTGTAGTAGAGGGAATCGGCTCTCTAGCTGGAGCGTGAATGAGATTCCCGTGTAGCTGACACTGCTTGCAGGACCTAACATATTTAACAGCTTCTTGCTCCATTTTAGGCCAGTAGTAACCAGCACAAAGGAGTTTGCGAGCTAGTGTTAGGCTATTGGAATGAGATCCGTAAATGCCTTCGTGAATGTCAACTAGTGTGCATTTGGACTCGTTGGGCTCTAAACATCTAAGGAGTGTTCCGTCAGGACCTCTCTTATACAGATCATCAGCAATGACATAATGTGAAGCGTTATAGATTAGGTAACGTTTCTCATTCTGGGTTAGGCCTTCCGAAATGGTTTGATTACGAAGGTAGGAATAGATGTGATGGTAGTGGGATGATTCTTGTCCTATAATAGAATAGATCATCCTAGAATCAAGTGTGTCATAGGCTGGGTAGTGTAACGCTTCCACCAAGACCTCGTATCAGAGATCATTTTCTGGCATTTGTAGTAGGGAGGCCAGAGTGGCCATGGCATCAACCACTTTATTATCGGTGCATGGAACTTGTTGGAAGGTGATGTGTGCAAAATACTTTGTCAAGTCATCAACCATGCATTTGTAAGGAATTAGTCTCTCATCCTTTGTTTGATACACATCATTTACTTGGTTGATAACAAGCCGAGAGTCACCGAAGATATCCAACTGATCTACTCTTCATTTAGCTGCAATTTTCATACCATTGATCAAAGCTTCATATTCAACAATTTTATTTGTACAAGGAAATAGAATCTTGTACGCTTTGGGCAATGAGTATCTCTATGGTGTAATGAAAAGCAATCCAACACCTGATCCTTATTGTGTGAAGGACCCATCGGAGAACATAACCCATGTATGGTGAGTGAGTGTTAGAATTGACTCATCTGGAAAATCAATGTTTATTGGTAGAAGACTTTGTATGGGTGCCTTGGCTAGCTGGTCTATAATTGCCTGTCCCTTTATAGCTTTGCGTTCAACATATTGGATGTCAAACTCACTTAGTATCATGACCCATTTAGCCAATCTTCCTGTGAGAGCTACCTTACTGAGCAAGTACTTTAATGGATATATTTTAGCCACAAGCCGTGTAGTGTGGGCAAGCATGTAGTGTCTCAACTTTTGGGAAGCAAAGACAACTGCCAAGCAAGCTTTCTTAATAATGCTATAGTTTTTCTCATAAGAGACCAATGTTCGGCTCAAGTAATAAATAGCTCTTTCTTTGTTGTCATTGTCTTCCTAAGCCAACATGATTCCTAAAGATGTTTCAGTAGCTAAAATGTATAAAAGAAAAGGCTTCCCATGCATAGGAGGCATCAGGATTGGTGGATTGACAAGATATTGTTTGATCTGTGTTAAGCTTTGCTCACAATCCTTGCTCCAATTGAATTTCACACCCTTATGTAAGGTCTTTGTGAAGGGTTGTGATTTATCTGCCAATTGTGAAATAAACCTGTGAATAGATTGAAGCCTTCCTTGTAGTCCTCTCATCTGACTGATGTTCCAAGGTGGTGGCATGTCCATTATTGCTTGTACTTTTTTTGGATCTACTTCAATTCCCTTTGTAGAAACAATATATCCTAACAATTTTCCTGATGTGACACCAAATGCACATTTCTTAGGATTAAACCGAAGACTAAATTTTTCCATACGATCTAGGATGGGACCCAAATCTTGTAGATGAGTATTGCATTTAGCGCTTTTGACCAAGGTATCATCAATGTAGTCCTCCATGGTTCTATGCATCATGTCATGGAAAATTGTAGTAATAGCCCGCTGATATGTAGCTCCAACATTCTTTAAACCAAATGGCATCACATTCAACAAAAGGTTCCCCATGCACATGTGAAAGCCATTTTCTCTTGATCTTCTGGCACAATTTTTATTTGATTGTATCCAGAAAAACCATCCATAAGTGAGTACATCTCATAGCCAGCCATTATGTCCATGATCATATCAATATTAGGGAGCAGAAAGTCATCTTTAGGACATGCCAAGTTAAGATCACGGAAGTCTGTACAAACTCTGATAGATTTATCATGCTTGGACACAGGGACAATATTGGATATCCATTCAGCATAAACAATTGCACGAATGAAACCAGCCTTCAAAAGTTTCTCCAATTCGGCTTTGACAAGCAATGAAACATGATGCATTTTTCGAAGCTTCTGTTTAATTGGTTTGATGCCTGGTGCTATGGACAAGTGATGCATGATAAGATCAAGATCCAATCCTGCCATGTCAGAATATGTCCAGGCAAAATTTATTTTCTTTCCCTTGAAAAAGGCAATGAATTGTTCGTTCTCTTCAGGCAACAATGATTGCGCCAGATGTATCACATGAGGATGTTCTTCTATGCCCAGGTTAATTGGCTGTGTCGGCTCTATTAAAACTGATGATCTCTCCTGAAAGTGACTGGGAAGGACATCAAATATCTCATTCGCGGGTGCCTCAGAGAGGTTTTCACCCTTGGATACATGTTTTGTTTTTACTTTTTTGGGATCCGACACTGCCACAATGTGGTTTTCACCATCGGACCTCTTGCATTTTTTCTTTTTAATTATGTGATTGATATATTTGATGTCGGCCTCAGTCATGTTGACACTCTGCTCATTAGTGGAAGATGTTACAGGTTTGATATCATTTAGGTAACAGGCAAGAGCATAGTCATTCTGGAATGTGGGGACTTCATTAGATGCATTGGGGTTCCAATCTATAAGCTTGGGATGTGTGAGTGAGAGAGTAGTGGCTGGTTCAATTGTGTTCACAGTATAGTCATTAAGTGCATGGACCAGCAATTCGAGACCTACGGTGACCTCATCCACAGGTGTATTCAAACGCCTTAGAGTATGAACGTTAGTAATTGATGACTCTAGGACACTAGTTGGATCAGACCCCCATGACCTAACCCTAGACGTTTCACTCACTTCGATTTGATTTTCATAGACATGCACCTGGTCAATGTCTTTATCAGTAGTCGCTTATGAAAGATTGTCAAATTCATATTCATGAGAATCGGTGCTACATGGTGAGAGATTATAGAACTCCCCAATAGTGATAGGGACATACTCTCCTTCAACCTCTGGATTCTTACACAAATACTCAATACGACATGATTGACTAGATTCTCCATTTTCTAAATGATATTTGAGTTGCTCAACATTGTCCTCAGAAGAATCACTAGTATTATCCATAGTGCTAACACATGGCACAAAGTCATCTGGCTCAGCAAAGAATTTAGCAAGATCATAAGGAATAGGATGAGGGTGAGAATCCTCATCATCAGATTCTTCCTCTCGAGTACTTGACTCAGATTGTGACTCATTTTTAGATGAACTCATAGGTACGAGTATGAATTTATTGGATCCCAAATGGAAAGGGACCTTCTTAAACCCTAGGCCAATTGTGTCACTATTTCTTCGAGCTGTTTCTTTGATAGGATCTATTAAACCATTGTTATTGCACCCAATAGGGCCGGTTCCCTTGTAACCAAAATGCTTCATAAGCTTAAGACCAGGTCCATATTTCTTAGGATTGATTTCTCGAGCTTGTTTTGTTAGGTCCACTGGAGCTTCTTCTTTGTAAAGCTATGTAGCAATGGCTCTGTTTTCACTTTCATCTTCTAAGGGAACTGTAGCTTTGACAGAAGAGCCATTAAACTTGGTTTGAGGTGTCAGCACGAATGGCTTCTTTGCTTCTGAGGATCTCCCAAAATGTCAAGGGGACTCTGGAATAGATGTTAATGACAGCACTGGTTCCATGTGGTACTCTCCCATACCAGTTTCTTTCAATTTAATTGACTGCTCAATTTGTTTCAGCTTATTGTTGTGACAATTAGTAGACTCACTTTTAGCAGGAATGAAATAATCAATAGTTTTGAGCATATTGCAAGTGTAGCTAGTAGTGACAGGAATAGTAACTTTGGAGCCATGAAATGGGAATTTAATGCATTGGTGGTATGTGGATGGCACAATGCGCATCTCATGTATCCATGGCCATCCCAACAGAATGTTGTAGGCTAAGGGAATGTCAAGCACCTGATAGGTGACATCCCTTTCGATAGGACCGACGTGAATTGGTAAAGTCACAAGACCTAGTGACTTTCATTCTACTTCATCGTACGCTTTAATAGTGATCTTTCGTCAAGGATCAACAGAGTCCTTAGAATAATCCAATTGTCTAAGCAAAGCAACAGAAACAATATTTAGGCCAGCGCCATTGTCAATGAGTACCTGACGAACACGTGTCTGGTGGATCATAACCTCAATGTGTAGAGGCTAATTGTGTGGGTGATTTAGTGAGTTGTCATCCTCCTCAAAGAAGGTCATAAGATGAGGTGAGGTCAGGTGACCTACCATGGATTGAAATCACTCAAGATTAAGATCTTGAGGAATGTTTGCCTTAGTGAGGGCTTTGTCCAGAATTTGCCTGTGGGCAGGCGAGATTTTAAGCAGCTCAAATATGGAAATGTGAGCATTGGTTCATTTCAACTGATCTAGAACACTATAACTGGTTGCAATCAAGTTCATTGTGTGTTTTTCACCTTTACCAGATGGACTAGCAAGGGCTTTGTCCTTGTGTTGTTCAAGATTTGAAATAGGAGGTGTAGGGCCTTTGAGCACCAACTTCGCATGAGAGCGAGTAACAACTTTAGCACAATGTTGCGAAGACGCATTATCCATGTTATTGGAAGTAGGGCCTCTTAAGACAAATGGTGTCTTGGGTTTGTTGTTATCTTGCTTCCCCTTTATGGTTATAACGTCGCAGTATTTAGAATCTATAGGTTCAACCATGTGAATGACATTGTCATCATTGGAATACGTATAGTTGACCTTATTGCAGGGTTCTGGTTTCGAAGTCTCTCCTTTTTCATAAGCTGGGAAAGGCTCTTTGAACGCCTTGTGGTCCGAGTTTTTGTTATGTCCATCTACCACAAGTTCACCAGCATCAATCATGTCCTGGACTTTATGATGCAAGTTTATACAGTTGCTAGTTTTGTGTCCCTTATTTTGGTGATACTCACAAAATGAGGTCTCATTCCACCATGGTGGACGTGGTTGTGGATCATAGGGATGAGGGTTATCCATTGGTGAGATAAGCTTGTGTTGTAGCAATGTTTTGTAAACCATATCCAAAGGTTCTCCTAAAGGCGTATACTCTCGCTTGGGTCGTGTTGCCCATGAGTTTCTCGGTTTGTTTCCAGATGTCTTATTATCAGGGGGAGGATTCTCAGCATTTTTGGATTCTTTAAGGCAATCTATGAGGTTAAATGATGCTTTAGTAGGTTTTGGTGTGACATTATCAACAACCCCATCATGTACAATTTCTCGGTTCTTGTTGACATGTTTGGTTTTATCCTTGTTGGAAGTGGAACCTTGTTTTGTGTCTCTCTGAAGACTGAGTTCACCTTTCTTGACCATAAATTCTTTGATACGGATAGCCTGTGTAATCATGTCTTCAAAGGTACGTGGACCTTGTAGTTGGACTCTATACCCGAAATTAGGTAAGAGGTTATCAGTAAAAATGTCAAGCTTCTCCATTTCTAGGATTTTACGAGAATACTTAGTGTATAGTTGTCTCCACCGTTGGAGGAAAGTGAGAAAAGGCTCACCAACCTTTTGTTTAAGGTTGCATAGATCTCGAATATTTATAGGATGTTGAATGTTATGAGAATATTTCTGAACAAATTAATTAGCAATTTCATCAAACGTCTTGATACTAGGAGGTAAATGTGAGAACCACTCCAAAGCCTAACCACCTAGGCTTCTAGGGAATAAACGCATAAGGTACGTTTGATTGTGTATAAACTCCATAGACAAAGCACCAAATTCTCGCAAGTGATCTTGGGGATCAGTAGTACCAAAGTACTTGTCATATTTGGGTAGTTCTACGCCTCGTGGGAAAGGTGGCATGTTTATACTTTTGTCAAATGAGAATGAACAAAGAGCGTCCAATGTGTATGTCTTTGTGGGTTTCTCTTTCTCATGCATCATCTGAGCCAATTGGTCTTGCATAATTTTTAGTTGTTTTTGGAGTTTAGCGGTCTCAGTTTCTTCTTCACGTGTGATAATGGTCTCCACATTGAAATGTGTGGGCAGTTTAGCTCCCTCTTAGGCAAGTTTGAGAAAGTACTTTTCTTTCTCTTCATTGAGCAGGATTCCCATGACCTTCTGAAATTTTTTGTCCCTTCGACATTTTGCTATGTGTTCAGGAAGGATTTCTACCTCTTCCTGTTCCTCATTAGTGTCATATTCTTTCTCTTTCTCCTTGTCATCCCTAGGTTGTTCTTGATATCGACTATGACTACCCTGTTCAGGTTCACGATTAGTCATTATAGGAACGTGTTCAATTTCTGTACATTGTGTTTTAAAAGGGTATGTGGAGAAAGGATCATACATTATATTTGGGAATGTAGGACCTCTACTTGTCTCAATATCCTCTTGGTAAAAAGGATTCCTAATTTGTTACAAATTGGAAAATGTTCGTTGAACTTGAGATGACCTTGTAGGTGAGGAAGACCGTGAAGATGCCTCACTAGCCAAATTGGATACAGATTGCATAGTGAAAGGTAAGCTACCTCTGTCGTGATTATGAACCCTAGCATGACCACATCTAAGATTATTGGGATAAAACACATTGCTGCTTCTGGTTGTGACAGTCATAGGCAAGGACAAGAAGCTAGAACTTGGACAAGGACTACACTAAGACTGAGTCTCAAAAAGAACAAGATAATAGCAAGAATTTTGTTCACTAAGTCACAAATAGTTTGATTTAAAGGCTAGAATAGCCAGAGATTATGACCACTACGACACAAAGTATGACAAGCATTAAGACGAGGACCAAAATTACTTATGAGACGAGACTAGTCAAGGTATAAGACACAAGTCTTCAGCTAAGCAAAGTGTCGCTATTTTAGGATTGTTTGAAATAGAGAGCAATAAACGGATGTAGAAAAGGACATCGTGCAAGCCACAGATAGCTAGAATAGACCCAAATTGGTAATGTTGATACAAAGTCTCACACGAAAAACTTTTACAGGTCGCGCGAAGAATTTTTACAAGCTGCGTGAAGAAGTTTTTTAGGTCGTGCAAAGAAGTTTTATAGGCTGCGCGAAGAAGTTTTTGTCTCATGTGAAGGTCAGTGACAACAATTTAATTTCGCGCGAGAAAGATCTCAGGTTGCGTGAAGACTCATGATAGAATTTTAATTTTGCGCAAGGACAAAATGATTTCGTACAAGGACCAAATGATTTCATGCGAGACTAAAAAAGTTTTCGTGTGAGAAAGCAGATCAGTTTCACAACAACGACTGATTTTGACAAAATTTTTGATCGTTCTAATAACTAGGTAGATAAACAGGCACATAGAACAACAAGCAAGTGATTTCAAGCACGTCTGAAAATAATGAGCAAGGGAACATGAAAAATCAAGTGACTTAGTTTGTGCTAATCCCTAAGAGAGCTATTTGTGTACATTTTCAAAGAGTTTTGCAATCACACATACATCCCTAAAAAATAAAAGTTGGCCTCTCTAAGGTTTTTAGTAATGGTTTGACTCTGCAACTTTTATGACTCGCAGGGGTGACCTCCAATCCCGGCGCACTGAGGTTTTGACACAGTCTGAGAACTTGATCTTCAAGAGTTGCTAGGGAGATCTGACAACCCACAAAGAACTACACCCGTGGAGATTTCTTCCACAAGGACATTTATATAGCGGTTTCCACTACCATGGCGAAAATGGCTATTATCGCTCGAGGTTCCGTCATCACAATTTCCCCTGTAGAGGGATTGTCTGCTACGATTAACCCTCTTTAAAGGTGATCAACTCAAAATAGTGTACCACAAGGGGACTTAGCTTCTAGATTCAAGGTTTTGACACCTTTTCACCTTTAGCCCAATCAAAGCAGATAGATTAATCTGACACGCTAAACTAAGATTATCTCTTAAAGATCTATGATATCAACTCCCAGTGATCTATCAACCTCTTCGAAGAAAGGATGCCTTAATCAAAAAGTTGAAGATTCATCTATCTGCGAGATGCTGAAAGTATCCTCCCCACCTACAAGGAATCCGTCTTAGAGAGGAGTTTCACTAGGAACCCACTCCCTCAAGATCCACGAATAGTGTTCATGGGGGCTTAATTACTATGTGTGTATAAAATGTTAATTTCTGAAAGCAAATCTATCTAAAAGTAATCAAAGAGCACAAGGTGGTACACTTAACACTTTAACTGATGTGAGGTGAGTCCAAAGATGTGGAACATTTAACGCCTCACACAAGCTAACACGAGTCCACAACTTAGAAACTAGTGAGTTCTAGAAAGCACAAAAGGGTTGCCTAGTAGAGCCTTTAACGCTTTTGTCCTGTAGACCCCTCCCCTTTAACGTGGTGCTGATCTTGCAACCACAGGGTGGAACAAGGGGCTGGCAGATTAGCGAGTCCAATAACCCAAGATAGCTAATTAGATCTATCACTAAAAACTAAGCCTGCTAGATGAAATTAATAGAGATCATAACCTAGTATCAAATTATGCATGTGTTGTAAAATGAGAACATGAAAGGAAATACACATGCAAGCTTGACACAAGAGATGTTCGTTTTAGCTCCAAATGAAGTGTTATCAATCAAAGATAATTACCTGGTAATCCTTGCAATGCGCTTAGTAGATGTTTTACCTATTTTTGGCAACTTTATCACACTTTTCCAATTGTCCTGCAAATCGCTGTTATGTTGTTCCAAAAAAATTAGAAAACACAAAAAAACTAGAAACAGTGAGCAGTTAGCAAAAAAAACTAGAAAACATGAAAATCAATGCAAAGACAGGCTCTGTTAGTAGAATCTCGCGCGAAATTCTTGACAGTCCCCGTGAAGAAGTTTTACGACCCGCGCGAAATTATATTTAGCTTGCGTGAAGAAACAGGTTTCGCACAAAGTTTTGTGCGCCCAAGAACTTTCTCGCGTGATGCAGAAAGAATCTTCGTGTGAAGATTTTGGATCCTTGCACAAAAATAAACAGTCTCACGTGAAGATTCCTGAATCTGTACGGAATGGTACGGACAGAGAACAAAAAAATGATTAAAAAAATACAGAAAGAGGCCAGAAAAATAGATTTTTGGGCCCCACGGTGGGCGCCAAAAATGTATGCGTGAATATGTGGCCTCTGCTAACACACACACTTCAACACGGTCATTGTATGCGGATTCATCCTGGAATGAACATTGGATTGTTCATCCAAAAATCAGCCTGCAAAGCGACTTGTTGCCTTCTATCTAAAGGGAATTGCTTGTCAGATATCCTCAGATCCAAGGTGTTTAAGCAACCAAACCCTGTAAGAACGAAGGATTTGAAATGAAATTAATCTATATGAATGTGCAAGTAATCTAGATAAAGTACAAGCAATTAATCTAAGAAATAAAAGACATTAAACTAAAAATGTATGAGTTATTAAGCTAGATGAATTTAAACTAAGAATGCAAGATGTATGTAAAAATATGAGCATATGTGAGTATGAATTCCAGCAGCAATTTGATGCAAATTCTCCAAATTCATCCTCTTCTCAAAATGAAGAGATGAGGGTCTCTTAAATAGACTTTCCTGGAATCCATCAATGGTTGAGATCGATTTCAATCAACGATCAGGATTAAAGGTGAAGTTCAGTCATAAAGGGAGATTCCCAAATTAAAGGGAGTTAACAGATTTAATTTGAATAAAATAAGGAGTTAACTAATTCAATTTGAGTAGAAAAATGAGTTAACTAATTTAACTCATTTCTGATCAATAGTGAACTGAAAATTTCCCTTTTTGAACTGAAGAGAGATTTTGGTGAAATATTTAATTTAATAAAATGAGATATGCTCTCATAATTACCTTTTATATTTAATTAAATAATCTTTTAATTAATTTAGAGGAACTTTTCTTATTTAATTAAATAACTTCATTTAATTAATTAGGAATGGCTTCCCATTTAATTAAATAATTTCGTTTAATTAATTAGAAATACCTTTCCCATTTAATTAATCAAGATAGGCGTATTTATTAAAGTAAATAAATTTAATTCCATAGTACATTAGCCTTAGGAGATAATTAAATTTAATCAAGTATATATACTTTAAATTAAACTATAATTAAATCAAGTAGGTTTAATGCGACTAATATGAGTACATACTATAGGAATTAAATAATAAGCATGATGAATGCAGATTAGGGTTTTCTGCATCTGACAATTAAGTCAAGTAGCAAATAGCAGAATGAGAATTGCCTATTAGAATAGCTCTTTAGGATTGGTTAAAAATAGACCAGAATTGGTATCATGGCAATGAGCCAATTTTGGGGTATTACACCTTGTGGTTGGTAACAGACCTCGTGACCACAGGAGCTCCTTAAGCGTTCTTACTTAGCATTTTCCTCATGGTCCCAATCCCACAAGTAGTCACACTAAGAAAAGACAAATAATACCTCTGCCAAGGTTTTGTGTCCTTGATAGCCTTGAGTTTATATTGGGTTGGAATAGCTGGGTTCACTTGTCCCCACTTGGGTTGTTCCTCTTGGCTGCCCAAGAGCAGTCCCTTGAAAGGTTGCTAACTAAAATAGATTGGATCCACTTTTAAGAGTCAATATTTCTGATTCACCACAAGTGTAAAGAGCATACTCTCCTATCTTGATTGTTCCCCCCCCCCCACCCCCCCCCACATGCTAAGAAGATCCATTTATCCTCTTGCTTTCAAAATCCAAAGGCAAGTCAAAATTTCTGATTCATGAAAAGGGTGAAGAGCATACTCTCCTATTGCCAAAGAACCCTAATTGCAAGTTTAATGTGCCTATGAAATGAAACAAATAGTAGTATTTCCACACATGGAATAAAAGAAAAAAACAAGCAAGTTTGGTTTTTATGCTTTTGTTAGCCATGCAAACAATTGTTGGTAACCCTTGTGCATTTAAAGTTTTGACACGTTCTTTTCAAGGTAATTATGCAAGCATCTCAAAGAAACAACTTGAAAACATAACTGTTAGCCCCACAAGTTAGTATGAAAATAGAATGAAATCTACAAATAGTCTACTATCAAACAATCACATACCTATAACACCCAACAGACAACAAGTAACGACCAAAAAACTGACCAAACAACTCAATCAGCAAGCAAATTCAAACTAGGTGACTATTTTTTCTAGAAGTTTGTGTTGATAATTGGCTAATGAGGATATGTAATTTTTATCATTTATGGCAACACATGATGTACATTCTTACAGGAAACCTCAGAAATAAAGATACTTAGCTTTTGGTACTCATAAAATTGTCTAAGTATGAATTTGGTATACAATAGTGAATTGTTTTTTTTGTAACTTGTTGCTAATGTCATATTATGACTAACAAAGTTAGATGGAGATAGTATACATGTTGATGATGACATGTATGACCTCAGAAGTTAGTACAAACTATATAGAAAATAGATATTTGTGTTTTACCAATGTAACAAGACAACAAAATTAAAGGAAAGGAATTATTTTGTTTACAAAATAATTACTTGTCCAATTAGGGCTAACATCCTAGATGTTTACTCTAAGTTAGAAAAGAGTATTATGGTCTTAGCTAACCTAGTAGCAATTTGTGTAAAGGCATGGTATTTATGCGAAGGACATCTTGCGAATTTAAGTGTGCTATCTTGAAGAAATTGTGGAGAAACGGGAGTAGTGATTGTGAATTCAAGTTTGGGAGAAATGGGAGTAGTGATTGTGACTTCCTCTATATCTTCCTCTTCCCTATATATCCAATCTTTTACTGCTTGTTCTTCTTTTTCTACTTCTAGGGGAACTAAGGATTGCACAAAGGTGTCAAAAAGAGTCATTGCAAAAGCTAAAGGCTTCTTGTTGGTAGGAGGTTTCCCATAAGACGAAGGTGAAATATGTAAAGAAGAAATAGAGTCTAGGGTGTACTCACCCATGCCTAGGCTCATCATTTTCAGTTTCTATTCACACTTTGTAAAGGAAAATGTTAGCTCATAAGAAGAGTGATTATGTGGAACCAATGCTTCTACAACAAATAGCGTATTGATAGATATTAAGTTGTCAACGAGGATAACTATCTTAGTATCATTAAAAGGGAACTTGATACACTGATGATATGTGGAAGGTACTACTTGCATGTCATGAATCCATGGTCATCCCAATAACAAATTGTATACAAGTGGCATGTCTAGGACTTGGAACACAACATCATTCTCAACTGGACCAACTCTGATTGGAAGCATTATTAGACCTTTGGAAGGTCTTTTGACCTCATCATAGGCTTTTATAGTGATCTTGCACCTAAGGTCAATGGAAAATTGAAACATGCCTAATTTTTGGATCACATTGAATGAGATGATGTTCAACCCTACACCATTATCTATTAGGACTCAATGAATGCAAGTACAATAGATTTGGACCTTGACATGGAGGGCAGGGTTTGTGGGGATGACTGAGAGCTCTATCATCTTCTTTAGAAAAGGTGAGGTAGTGAGGTAAAGAGATATGGTTCACCATAGTTTGGAATCATTTCATGTCGATATCCATGGGAATGTTGGTAGAATGTAAAGCTTTTAAAAGGATGTCCTTGTGCAAAAGGGGATAATTCTAACAACTCAAAGATGGAAATTTGAGCTGGGGAACATTGCAATTGGCTGACAAGGATGTAATTGGAGATTGCTAAGGTAGTTGCTTGTTTAGATGATGAAGTATTATTGGGATCATTAGTAACTTTTATAATGACTTTAAATTTCCCCCTAGTGACAATATTAAGTGGTTCACTCTGTGAAGAAGAAGATGCAACCACTCAAAGTACAAAGTTAGGTCTAGCTTCCTTATGGTGTTGGGGAGTATTTTGCATTTTGAGGACAACTTTGGGTATTTCATCCTCAACATTGTAGTTGGGTTGATTGTTAGATTTTGAATTCATCATGTAAAGATACTCAACAGGTTCAATCATGTTGATAATGTTATCTATGTTAGCATAGGCATAATTGATCTTATCATCATGATTCTTCTTAGGAGCCTTGGAAGTTTCTGCTTTCTCATATTTGGGCAAGGGTTGCTTGAAAGCTTTATGGTTAGAATTTTTAACAAGACCATCCATGATAACTTTACCAGCCTCTATGAGATCTTGGATAACTTCTTTGAGTTTAAAACAATGTTTAGTGTTTAGTGTTATGACCTTTTCTTCTATGATAACCATAAATATGATCCTCTCACCACCAAGGAGGTCTAACGGGTAGGTCATAGGAGTGGGAATTGTTTGGCAATGTTACCACTTTATTTGAAATCAAGTTCTTTAAGACCACTTCATAAGATTCAACCATCGGTGTATAAACATGTCATTTCTTAGTAAACTTGGTGTTCTTGTTATAAGTTTGTGGTTTTGAACCTTCTTGTTGTTCTATAGCATGATGGCATTGGGAAGATTAAACACACATTCCTTAGTTTTAGGAGCATCCACTAGTCGATCATTGATGATATAATTGTTCTTTTTCTAAAGTTTGTTTTTGCCTTTGCCATTTTTGTTGCCATTTTTCTCTTTGTTCACAATAATGTTACCCTTCTTAATAGTGACACCCTCAATGCTATACACACTCTGAACCATTGCATTGAAGGATATGCATAATTTTTTTCTTAAGTTAAAGTATAGCTCTCGTACAAGTATGTTGACAAAGATGTCAATTTTCTCAGGTTTAGGAACTTGCTGAGGTTACATAGAGTATAGGGATCTCCATCTCTAAAGGTATGTTGCAAAAAGTTCCCCCCATTTTTGTTGAATTTGGCACAAGTCCAACACAATTATACGATGTCAAATGTTATAAGAGCATTGTTTGATAAAGCGTTGTACAAGCTTGTCACATGTTTTAAGAGGGGGAGTCAGTTTTGTGAACCACTCCATAGCTTGTCCTCTTAGACTCCTAGGAAACAAATGCATAAGATAGGAGTCTTCATGCATGAAATCCATGCTAATAGCATAGAAATGCCTTAGATGATCATGAGGGTCACCATTTGCATCATATTTTTTATACTTAGGAACTTCTATATCCTTAGGAAATGGAGGCATGTATAAACTCCTAAATGGAAGAGCACATATTGATTCAATAATTGAAGTTTTAGGTGGCTCTTTGGAAGTTTGTAATTGTGCGAGTTGTTTACTCAATAGTTGAATTTCTTCTCTCAAGATTTTAGCCTTGAGAAGCTCTCATTTTTTGATTATTCATTATACATGAAAATCTTGGGGGAGTTTCCATCCTTTCATTGTCATATACTGGAAGTATTGGTCCCCATTTTGCTCTAAAGCTTTTAACGTTAGTTTCTGAGTCAACTTGTCTTGTTGAAATCTTATGACATCTTCACCTAGTGATCTCATCATCACTTTCATGATGTGATTGTGATTTTTTGGGTGGTGATGGGAATGCTCCCGTGGTTACTCTAGGAGTCCTTGGAGGTGTGTGATTTCCATTATTGCTACCGATGGGAATGTGTTCAAAAGGATTGCAAATATAGTCTCTTCTAGTATCCTTATTGTGTGTATGATGGTTAGGCTCAACTAGTTTATCCACTCTTTCTCCAGCACTAATAACTTCCTTAAGTCTTTCATTTTCACATGCTTTCTCTTCTAAGAAACATTTAATTTTGTAGGGATGCATGTTGGTCAAAGTGTTTTCACCTGTGGATGTATCAAAGGGTGTTCCAAATTGGTTTTCAAAACTATAAAGTAGAATGTGCCAAATGTTTGCTATTTGTGTTTGATTAGAATTGGGATCTTCCACACAAGATTTCTCATGATGGTGCCTAGGTGGAGTCTCTAATTGATAAAAAATGAAAGAGGGATGATTATTGTTACCAACTTGGAACCTAGTTGTGACCAACATGTAAGGACATGTCTTTGCTTAATAGGACAAGAGAAGTGTTTTAGATTTGAAGCTCGTATAATAAAAAATAATCACTTGGCAAAGAAAAATAGATGGCTTGTCAAAAGTGTTCAAGAATTTACAACACTAGTGACTCAAGTCAATAGAAGGAGAAAGAAGCTTAGTAGAAAATAGCTAGCATAGAATAGTAACTAGATTTTGACAAGTGATCATCAATGAAATTTTGAGACTTACATCTAATAGACTAAACCCATCTTTTCAACTTGGGACAACACCTAATATATGGATTTGCGAATAGGACCAAGAAGAACTAAAGGGAAAAGACTCTAGTTTAGATAAAGTGGAATGCAGACTCTATTTTGATAAAAAAATGACCAAGGTGATATTCTTCCAGAATGCAGGCAATAGTAGGACAATAATTTATATTGTGCGACACAGTTTGTAATACCAAGGTGACATTTTTCTCTTTGGCGATAGTTCACCTAAAGTGGGATGACAAAGTTCAGTATAGTAGGGTGATAAAACTTAAAATAGAAGGGCGACACAATTTTTGTAAAAAAGTGTCACACGATATTTCTCCAAAGAGTGTGCACTAAAGTGACAATTTTGTGTAAATAGGATAGTTTTGACTCCAAATTGTTGTGTTTCAGTTTGACAGTCAGATAGTTTTTAGATCTGAGGAAGCTATAGTAAAACTTGGTTGGCATTTGAAGATGACATAGATGATCTTGATCAGTTATTTGATCTCAAAATGCAATTGCCAACTTTTTTGTCTTTTCAAAGTATGCAATTAATGCAAAGTTCAAGTTGAAGGAATAAATAGAGTGAAGACTTGATTACTATTTCATTGCAAATACATCAGAAGCATAGAGCACTTAGAAGCAACATGACAAGGTGATTTTGAAGAAAACCCTATTTTTGAAACAGGTATTTTAACGCTTGTTCACAAAATTTATTGGATAAAAGTTCATATTTAACAAAATCATGGATATGTTAGTAGTTCATAATTTTTAAAATGAGGAGAGAGACTAAAATTGAAGGTTATTTCTATGAAACCCATATAAGGAAACCCTAACTCAGCATTATCCATTACTCTGAACAATGTAGTATATTTGGAAGATGTAGGAAGTTATCTTACCATTAAGTTTGAATCTATTGGAAGTGAGTAAATGAACAAGGATATGGAATTAGTCTTTAATCACGATATGACTGTGAAACTTGGATTTGAATACTTGAAGGAACTAGACCTATTCAAATATCATTTTTACCAAGAATTGGACATAGATGAGTGGACACAAATCATACTAAGTAGAATACATGATGGGAAACAATGGATGAAAGATAGTGTAGTTGATATCTTAGCCGACCTTATTCATGAGGTAACTAGTCTTTGTAAGCAAGGTAGTGTACCTATAGGTAAGAAAATGGTTAAGAAGAAAGTTGAGAGCTACACAAAGGTAGTATATAATGGAAAGGCCATGGTGATCAACACCATTAAGCAAGATGATGTACGATTCTTGAGTAGAATTACTACCTACTCTATATTTGCAAGTTCAAAGATTGATGAATTGTTAGTTGGATTCATCTATGAAGCATACAAGATATGTATTGAGAAGGAACAAGTTAGCCTTAGTGAAATACTAAGAATACAACTTCTTGAAAACCTAGAAAAGATCAAGAGGACTAAGAATTGTGTGTTTATATTTTAGTCACTGATTAATCACATATTCTTTCATGTGCTTAAATAATTTCCATATTTGTTAGTAACAACGATTATGAGCAATGAGAGTTGTATAATGGAGAGGATCATAAAAGTTTGTAGAAGACATTCGACAAATAAAATATTGGATAGTGGGAATCTAATTATGAAAACATTTTAGAATGGAATGAGACAAAGACTTAGAATTGCACCTAGAATTGTAGACAGATTTAAGGAAGATATTTGTGTTATTATTGATACATATTTTACTTATATTCAAGCAATAGAATCTCAAGAAACATTTCTTGATCCCTTAGGTTGTGAATTGGGTGATGAAATAACAGTAGGATATATTGATTTACTATTGAAATCAGTGAAGGACCAAACTGAGTAGAAGTTTGGAACTTATGATGAGATTACCCAATCAAATCATCAAGAATCCTTGGAGAAGGAAACTCACAAGAAGATAGAAACTATAATGAAGAAAGCCTTATTAGAGGCCAGTATGACTGAGAGTGAGTCACAAGTAGTCTGGCAAACCATGAAGCAAGGTATATTGAATGTGCAACCTTTTTTAGTGTCTATTACAAAGACATCTTTGGAACAAAGCTTTCCTTATGCAATAGTGTCAGATGTTCAAACAAGTGAACCAAAGAGAAAATCTCAGAGATTAGTGGAAGTTGTGACCATAAAGAATAAAAGGGTCAAACAACAAGGCACTAGACTGGGAAAGAGACAAAAGACATTGTTGATTCTAGTGAAGAAGAAGATGAAGATCAAGAAGTTAAACAGATAGAGAAAGTAACAACTTCAAAGCAGTCAGCAGGAAAAGCTCGGCAACCCTAGAAGCCGAAGATAGAGAAGATAAACTTAGCTATTGCTAATGAAGACAACTTTGTTTAGATGAATTTTTTTTATGATTCATATAACAATTTTGAGAAAGATCAAATTGATATCTCTACTATGAGAGACATTATAGCCAACAATCTGAAACTGAAGGATATTGAAAACACAATAAACCAAAAGGCCTATGAAAAACTCATAGAAAAGAAGGCACCAGCTAGAGAAGAGGACATAGAACTTCAGAAGTCTATGTTAAGAATAATATGCAAGAATGATGTTGAAGAAGAAGTCAAGATATTGTTAACAATATAACGCGTTACTTAAGAAACAAGGTAAGACAATTTCTATTTATGGTGGGTGAGAAAGATAAGATAAGAAGTGAAACTACGACAACCATAAATTAGATGTTGACAAAGTCCAAAGCAACATCTTCACCAGCACCCAGAACCTCAAAAGTGTTAGTGAGCTATGATACAATGCAGATAGATCAAACCAATGTTACCATTAATATTGATGACACAAATCCATTTGAAGGTTCTAAACAAAATGAACCACATACCAAGGATATTGAAAAAAAAATAAGACAAATTGAAGAGGAGAAGAGGTTACTAGAAGAAGAGAAAATAAAATAGAAGAGGCCAAGAAAACATTTATTGAAGATGAGATGAAAAGGAAAGGAGAGGAAGAAAAGAAAAGAGTAGCTGCAGAAGAAATGAAAAAGAAAGTAGAAGAAGATGAGAAGAAGAGATTAGAAGAGGAAGAGAAGAAAGAAAAAGAAAGAAAGGAAAGGGAAGAGAAAGAGGAAGAAGAAAGAAGAGTCAAAGAGGAAAATAAAAAGAAGCAAAGGGAAGATGACACTAAACCTTCTAGTTCATCTACTCCACTTTTGCTTGCTAGCTTAGCAACTGATGATGATGATCAAATTGACTTGATCTCATCTTTGTCAAAACATATTCAGAAGAACAAGACAATAGAGAGCCTATAGAGAACCTTGATGGTGGTTACTGATATATTACATAGTACTCTAATAGTGTAGCACATAGAGGCAGATCCAGAATAGAGGGCACAAGAAGTGCTAAAATATTTTGATGAAGAATTCACAAATTTGTTGAATATTGCATAAACTAAGGCACAAATCTCACATGATGCTAACTTGTTTAGCACCATTTGTCAAAATTTTAAGAATGATTTGATAAGTCTTGATTCTTGTATTAAGGAACTTTAGAAGTGTCAACAAGATGGAAAGATATTATACATCAAGTGTACTCTATCTCACAAGTTGACTAAGGATATTGATAGTCAGATTGGAGGAAAAATAAGTGAGCTAGAAGCTCTATCTAGCCAATTACAACATCCTGCTAGTAAAATTGATGATTTTGAAGGACAAGTGGCCAAAATTTAGAGTAATATAAGGAAACTAGAACTTTAGAAGGAACAAATTTTGAAGAGAGTATAAGATCTTAGAGAGTCTATTGCTCTGAAAATATCTTTTGTTGAGAAACAGTTGGAGCAATGTGTCAAGGCCAAGGACACTTATTCTAACTTTTTATACTCCAACCTTAATGCAATTGAGATTGCATCATATGCCTTATGTGAAATACTCACCTTTACTAAGATGGCCAAAGATACATGGACAAAAGGTATGGACAGTCTAAAAGCAAGTTTCGATGATTGCATGAAGATATTATCAGTTTAAGGTAGATGTTTATAGAAATTTTGATAGTAGATGGATAGTTTTTGGGTAGTTTTTGACATTTTAACCTTTGTAATTGATCTCAAAGTGAGAGAAGTATATAAGAAATTTGTAAATTAGGTAAAGAAGAAAAAATATGAAATCATATTGTAAGGGGGAGCATGTGTAAAATGGACAAATTGTAATAGATGTAATGCTAATGTGTTATTTATTTTAAGTCATTGATACTTAGCCAATTTTCCCTATTTTGTTGCCATCAATGCCAAAGGGGAAGATTGTTTGACAATTGGCAAATGAGGATATGTAATTGTTGTCATTTATGGCAACACATGATATACATGCTTATAGGAAACCTCAAAAATAAAGATGCTTAGCTTTTGGTTCTCAGAAAATTGTCTAAGTATGAATTTGGTATACAGTAGTGTATTATTTTGTTTGTAACTTGTTGCTGATGTCATATAATGAATAGCAAAGTTATATGCATATAGTATACATGCTGATGATGATGTGTATATCCTCAAAAGTTAGTACAAACTATATGAAAAAGAGATATTCGTGTTTTACCAATGTAATAGGACAATATAATTAAAGGAAAGGAATTATTTTGTTTACAAAATAATTACTTGTCCAATTAGGGTTGACATCCTAGATGTTTACTCTAAGTTGGAAAAGTGTATTATGGTCTTAGCTAACCTAGTAGCAATTTGTGTAAAGGCACGGTATTTATGGAAAGGACATCTTGTGAATTCAAGTGTGCTATCTTAGAAAAATTGTGTTGAGCAATTATATGCAAACTTTTGTGAAAGTGATATATGCAAAGTTTTGTAAAGATATTTTTTGATTCGAGATTGAGCTGAAGATCAGAGATCAGTTGAGAAAGAAGTTATAGTACCTATATTCTAAAAGTTTGATTAGTTGTTTGGGTAGTGACCACTTCTTGTAATTGGATGTAGTGCCTCTCATGTTTGCAGTCTGTACCTTGTCTATTTTGATTCGAGAGATACTTGATACTCTTATTTTGTACCTTATGATGACCCAAGGGTCGAATGTTATACTTTGATTCAATACCGTAGATGCATTACTGCTATGTTGTTCAGTTTATCATATTTGCATGTTGATGCTATTTTGAGATGACAGTAGATCTATGATGATATCTGGTTATATGATTTATTTGGACATATTTGTTGATTATGTTATGAGATGAATTTCATGCTATGCTTATTTACTTCATTCTTGTATCTTTACGCTTTCTGTGAATGTGAGTGATGTAAATGGATTAAATAGGTATTTTAATTCATGTTGCTTCAGCTATGATGTTACATGCAATTTCACTTGATCGTATATTTTAGTGTGTAAGAATTATATCCCTGGTAGTGGCACATGGAGTTAGTGATTTAGCTATTCATATTTTGCCAATGTCATCCCTATATGGTCGATGTACCCTTATTTAGTTGTTTAAATCTAAACCTTTCGGTGATTAGTAAATTTGAACTCATCTGCATTATGTGATTAGACCAGTGAGCATGTCTGTGCATTTAGAAGTTTGCATTTGTTATGAAAGTGTTAAGTGTTTTTCAGTGATTTTGTATTTTCAGGTTTTAAATCTTTTTAGATTTAATTTTTGGTAGCTCTGCCTTAGGTGAATTTCCATTACAGATAATAACCTATTTTTGTTTGGATCGATTTGGAGTTTAGCTACTCCAGCTAGCTAATTTCCAGAATCAACTTTTCACTCAAAAAGTGAATAAGTATTGGAAAAGTGAATTCATTATTGACTTCTCACTTTTTAGAACTTGAAATTTGAGAGCCATTTTGGAAATCCTCTTTTGAAGGATTCTTGTTTTGTTCATTCTGGGAGCTATGAGCATGGGATCTTCACGAGGTTGGTTTCGTTGGATTCAGCTCGAGGAGTTTATGCTTTGCCATCATTTTTAGCAGATTTGGTAGGCGATTTATTTTACTGTGCGAGTTACTATTTCTGCCCCTTTTGTTGTCAGGTAGGGCTTTCTCGTTTTATTGTTTTCATTCTGTTTCAACTTTCAATTCTTTTTGCAATTTGTTAGGAGGCTAAGAACTAGTGCTCCCCTCTATTTATATTTCGTGGTTCTACCCAATTAGTCAAGTATGAACATTTTCCCTATTTTTGAAATGGTGGTTTGGGTTTTTGAGCCATTATGCTACCCATTTTTGCATACGATGCTTGATTTCATTTTTTTTTGGATTTTTGAGGTTTTTGCACCCAAAGGCAAAATGGGTTTTAATTTTAGAATTTTTCCAATTTGGGATTTTTGCCTCATTTTGTGTGTTGCCCTATTTTCTCAAGTTTTCTCGACAAAATGTGGTTCATGGACTTGGATGATCCATTTGGATATTTGTCAGATCACTTTTGCACTTTATGTTGCATTGGGATGCATGTAGCATCCGTCATCCTGATTATGTTTTCGGTTGATTAACTTCTATTTGTGTTCTCATCCTATCCTTGTGTATGATCTTCGTGATGGTGGTGCACCACACATGTGTACATCTTTTGGGTGACCTACAGAGCCTGATCTTCTGTGGTACTTTTAGAAGTTGTGATCATTGGGGTTGGGTTGGGAGTTTGCATGCCTACGGGCACTCATCGTTGGATGAGCATGGGTAGGGTACTATAGCATATGGAGGGGGCTTCTATCATCCATTCTGGTGTCCATTTCCCATTTGACTGAAGAAGTTCTTAATTAAGTGATAATTAAAGAAAATATTGGGTGGTAATAAAATTAAAGATAATAAAATGCTTGTATCGAGCCATTTTTTTGAGGGATGCTGAATTCGCACAATCCGAGCTTAGGCTTTTTGATGCTAAGCGATTCTCCATGATGTCAGCCCCTACTTAGTAGCCATTGAGATGTTTGACCAGGACCTATAGTTTATGAATTGTCTTTGTCTTGGGTTCAATCATCATACTACTTGGTGTGTGTGTTAGCCATGGATGTTGTTTTACGTGTGGTTGTGGTTGGATCATTACCTCCATCAGCATGGTGGGTGTGGACCTATGGGTGCCATGTGGTTGGGAGGTGTAGCTACCTTCACCACTGCTAGGGACTAGTGTATAGAGATGGTCTTATATCCTAGTGCAACTGTTGCTGGATGTGTACACTTGGTACTTCGATTTACGAAGTATACTTCTTGTGATTTATGCTTTTATTGGGATGTTGATTATCATGTTTAGATGATCTTAGTTTTGACGCATTCCTTATTATGATGATTAGCATGTGATAGGTGATGCTATCTACTTGCAGGTTTATCTTCTATTGTACTACTAGCATGTTAGATTTTCTTATGTTTTTGGTTATTAGCATGTTTTAGTAGTGATGTCCCTATGACAACAGTACCGATGATTTGATCGGTGGCTTGGGATGTTACGTACGGAGGATGGCTAGGGCCCATGATTTTCCTATGATGCCATTGATGGTTGGAAGGAACCACGTGCTTACTTGGTTATTTTGTACATTGCGATGTTATTTTAGTTATTGCGATGTTGCTTTAGTTCACTGCAATGTTCCTTCTACACTTTTACTTTTATTTGTTAGATGGTTAGACGTTGTTCTTTCTGTATTTCCTTATTTGATTCAAGGGTTCTTGCCTCGAAATGTGGATTTGGTACTCCTTGGTGTGGAGGTTCTAAACTCAGTTTTAGTCATTTGTTTGTCCTTAAGTATTTTCTTTAGTTTCCCGGGCGACCTTTTATCAGCATGGTGTGACACAAAAAATGTATCACACGCCCATTGAAACTATATTGTGCGTCCCTTGATTCCATTGCACGCGTCTTGGAGAAATATCGTGCGATACTAGAACGTATCACACCTCCTTTTAAGAAATGTCATACGACACTCTTAAAGTGTCACATGCCTTTGGGAGAAGTATTGCCCAGTCCTTGAAAGTGTCACCCTCCTTCTTGAGAAATGTTGCGCGATACTTTTCTGTGTTGTACTAAAGTATCGCCTAGTTTTTGTAAAAACCTATGCAGGCAAGTAGTGGGGACTTTTTGGTTTGGTCTGAACTTTTTGAGAGTTAATTTGGATACCCTTTCAGTGTTCTTTAACCCTATAGTGTTGCATTTTGATTCTAGTTGTGTTTTTTTCATCAATCTCTTGGGGTTTAAAATATATCATTTAAGGAATTAAATATACTTTAAATATATATTAAATATATCTTAAGTATAAGGAATATATGTCAACTTAAATATACCTTAAATATATATTAAATATATCTTAAGTATAAGGAATATACCTCAACTTATACTTAAGATATATTTTAATATATGCGACGATTCATTTGAGATAGGTTCCAAAACTCTATGAGCTAAGATAAAGATTCTAGGAAATTTTAGGGCTTTAAAAATCTAGACTTAGCCAAATTTTAGGGCTTCAAGATTTCAAACTTAGCCAATTTTCAGGAGTTAGCATTTGTCTGTCATCTTGGTTGATCTCATATGTTTTCTTATTTATGTTTTAGTTAGTAGTGGCATTAGGAGATCTGTTGGAGTTGGTTGATTGTTAGTCTTCTGTTGCAATCTTGTGATTCGTGTATGTTGTTATCATGTATACTTGCTCTTGTTTTAAAAAAAAAAATTCTTGCTTGTTTTTCATCCTTGTTTCCAAGGATCTTTGGGCGAGGCATTACATTGGAAGTGCATATTTAGGTAGTGGGCTCATCTTGCATCTACTGTACTACAACTCCTAACAGGGTTGGAATCTCCTAACAAGGATTCAAAGTCTCCTAATAGGGACTCTCTATACTAAATTTTCTCATTGAATCCTAATAGGGTCCATCCTCTAACAACAAACTTACATATCAGTATATTATCTAGTGGGTATCATCCCCACTGGGGTTTCCCTTAGCTAGGGTTTCCCTAGTTAACAAAATATGGTGTTGTGAGTTATCTTTGTGCATGGTTACTATTATTTTTCAACATTACTTTATTACTTTGTTATGTATGATTTAAAGTAAAAAATAACATCCAGTTGGTGACTAAAGTTTGTAAGTTACTGATTCACTCCCTCTCTTAGTAATTCCTATTTCTAATGGTTTTTCATATGATACTTTGTAGTATGTTTGTTCGACAAAATTTCCTTGTGCAATAATTTTTCCTAAGCCAGGTGACAAAACTTTCCATATTGGAGTGATAGAGTTTAGTATTAGCATGCGATACTTTTATAGGAAAAGCGTCACACTACATTACTAAAAAATTTTATATGATATTGGAAAAATATCTTTCAAAATCTACAACTATAAAAAATAATAATTTTGTAGATAGAATGCAGAAAATGTGGAAATGCAACAAGATAAAGAGAAAAACTAAGATATTCTACTCCACAATGGGTACCAAAAATGTACACTATATTTGTATCACACTCTAAACCCTTCTATCCAAGTGATTCCATGAGTTCAAAATGCTTGGATGTTGACTTAGAGCTCCCAATCCATAGAGTGCAAGAGGGTATGATTCAAGTATGAAGGCTCTCAACAAAGCCTTAGAAATACTCTTCTTGCTAGTAAACCATGCAACAAGAGGTTTTCCTAGAGACAAGATGCACAAAAAATGCCTCAAGAATTTAATGCAAATATGGATTAAACTAGTATGAAGATGCAAAATGGAGCTATGTTAACAAGAATGAGAGTATTACAAACCAAACTAATTACTCTGTGATTTAAGATCTTGCAAAGAAATTAAACTACTATGCAATATGATTCTAAGCTAGCATGTGATGGATGAGAGAATGAGACAAGAAGTAGAAGTTCTCCATAATAGCTCTTCAAGAATTCAAATGATAAACCTACAACATAACAATACTCAAAAGTGTGGATCCTTTGACAAGGGGAGAGCTCTTTCTTTTGAATTCATACAGATGGTAGAGATCAAGGTCAAAGTGATGGATGATCAAGGGTGGAGTTTGAAAATAGGAGTGATCCATGTGCACACACAAGCCAACCAATAAAATAGAATTTGACTTCTTGTATAAGACAAAAGTCACAAAGCCTTTTCTTTTAATCTAAGAAAATAGATAAAGGACTTTATGTGTGCACTTTAAGTGGTTAGAAGAAAGGGGGCTTTTATTTAATTAAAAGAGGACATGCTATTTTAATCAAATAGTGGACTTAGGATAGTATAGTAAAATTAATTGATTTTAGCAATTTGGTCTAGGAAAATGATGAATTAATTGAGCCAAAATGCTGAGAAGGGGGCTAATAGTCTAGGTGACCATTTTTAGGTGATTATATGATTAAGCCAACCTCAAAGGATTATAAAGATGTGAATATGAAGATGAAGTAAACTAATAATAATAATCTATCATGAAATATGCGAGCATAAATGCAAGAAATCTAACATCTACCAAAGGGTTAGTAATAAGCATGAAAATCTCTAGAAAGCTCTAACACTATAATAGCATGATAATAATGCAAATGAGGGAGATCATAAATGCTTGAGATATAGGCTTTATTTATAGGCTTGAGAGAGGCCTTGAGGAGGTGGCATGTATGTAACATCCACATAGGTACCACAAGGGAGACACATGGGTTAAGGAGGCAAGCCATGTAAAGGTTAACTTAAGCTTTTTTGTGATTGAGATGGCTCAAGGCGTTCTCAAACGTGTGAGCAACCTTGGAGAAAGGAAAGGGATATAAGTGTGTAAGAATGTAAGAGAATTTTGAATAAATAAATAAAAGGGAGGCTTTCTTGGATCTTGAGTTGGTCACACATGTGAGCAAACACTTAGGTGCTAAAAGGTGTTTAGGAGGGTATTTAAGAAAATTAAGTGGGACTAACTTGGGTAGACTTAGAAGGATGAGAGTGATGGGTGGTAGACTTGGTTTTATGTGGGATTAGGATTGTAGAATTTAATAAAGTGGAGGGGAATTAAATAAATTGAAATTTATTTAAAAGGGGATTAATGGAGTGTTATACATTAAATAAATTTAATACATTAGAGGGAAGTACTCAAATTGAATTTAAATACATTTTGGAAGTGAACCTATTATTTAATTAAATAAGTAGAGGAAAATGACAAAATATAATCAATAATTAATTATAGTGTCAAGGAAGATATTAAATCAATAAATATAGTGTTTGGGACAATTTTAAGCATTTAAACACACTGAGATTTTATAAGGACCTAGAACCTAAAGTTTAAACAAAAGATGGAAAATAAAATATAGAAGCAACAACACCACACAAACCAACAACTAGTACATTAGCAACCACGACCAACACCTACAATAGCTCTTTAATGATCTTCTCCACCTCCTTACCTACTTCTACAGTACTCTAGATAGTATCAACTATGGAAAAATCAAGAACCTTAGGAGCTTTTGCAATCTCTTTCCTCATACTCTGCCTTGTTCTCTTACTAGGCCCTCTTGGACTCCTCACCCCAATTGTATCTGGAGACATAATCTCCTCACTGCTTTTCTTTCTTAGACTAGTTGCCACGACACACAAACTAGAAGTAACCTACTCCATTTTTTCCCACTATCCTTAATTAGTTGACAGAGTTCCAACTCATATTCCTTTAGTTTTTCATGGATGTTTCCAACTTATTTTTCTAGATGGGTTCTCATAGCACATTCATGGTCTAACTCTTTTTGAATAACCCCAACTTTTTTCTTGAGCATAATGATCTAATTATAGAGCCATGAGTCACCTTGAAGGGATGCCTCCACTTTTAGCTTGGTAGTATGAAGGAAAAATAACTTCTCTTGGTGAGACTCATCCCTACACCCTTCATCAGTCCTGATTGCAGTGTCAATGGTAGTATCCTTATTTTCTATATTGACCTAGATGTTAGTGTTTGTGTCCTACTTCTCATTAAGCTCCTCTTTATTCTCCTTACTAAGGCTATTCTCTTTCATGACAAGGACTTTACCCTTATTATTCTTTCTATGTCCATGCCTATTTTCTCCTCACCGAAATTCCTTTTAGGAGGGGAGAGGTGAACACTTTGTTTCCCCTTATCATAACCTTAAGCTTTAGACCCTACATTAAATTCAATTTTCCTATCTTTACTATCCTCCACATGATCCTTACCAGTTGACATGCCCTTGCTTCTAGAAGAACCTGCTAGGTTCTTGCTAAGGTCCTTCATTTCTATTTAATTATCATCCTTGGTAAAAGTCTTAGAATTCATCACTTCCTCTATTTTTTTCTTTTTTATCTTCAATTTATTACCCTTTTTGGTACTCTTACTATCAATAGTTCCCTCCTCACTTTTAACCTTTTTCTTTGAGTGAGGTTTAGTACCAAACACTTTTTGCTTCTTCTCAATAATTAGAGAGGGTTTAACAACCTTGCTTTTACAGTACTTTTCAGTAAGTAAGATTAAGCCCCCACATAGTACATGACATGAAAACTTCTTCCTATGGGCTTGGAGAATTTGAATCAAAGAATACTTACAATAAAATGGGAAAGAGATTCTATCTTTATACCTAAAATGATATAGGAACAGAAAATGAAACTTGTGGACTCTCTTGGCTCTACCATCAAGGATAAAATACTCATGAATGCATGATAAAACATCTCTCCAGATTACCTTAATCTAGCTTAAGTCATAAAAATCACCATTCTTCTCTAGCTTTTTCTCCTCTTCATTAGTTTCATGGAATTTCTTGTAGGTCACATTCGAAATACTAGTCTCCTTGCTGAATTTAAAATCCTCCATTAGAAGACCCATAATCTTAGTGATGAATACCTCCGACAGCTTCATAGTGACCCCTTGCAATGTAACCCTATCTTTAATCCAATTTTTGAAGAAAGACATTGTAATGTGGGGCTTATACCCGTGAATTTTCTTGATATAAATCATGAATTTCCCTTTTTTTAGGATATCCCAAACATCTGAATTCACCTTGCATTCTTTGCAATTATTCAACTCTTGCTTTCTTGGTTCCCCTCCAATCTCCTATTCAGCTCTATGCCTGCAACTAATCTAATAAACAATAACTAAAAAGAAAATAAAAGTGTTATTGATATCCAAGAAACCATTAAACTTTCATGTGTGTCAAGTACAATCCATAATTATAGAAAGGTACTGTTAGTTCCTTTTCCACCAAGGCTAAATTTTTAGATTTATGGAGAAAAGTTTTACTTGTTTGATAGGGTTGTTTTTTTATTCTAAATCCATTCTCAAAATAAATCCTAGTTTTACATAAACCTAATGGTTTGATTTATGCCCTAACTATAACCCTAGGCCATATGAATGAGTAGGCTTTCTTTTCTTTAAATACATTATTTCTTACAATGTTATGAGGGAGGGTTAGCGAAATATTGCAAACAAGGGTTTTAGCCTTTTTTGATCTCACGATTGATGTTGTGTCATGTTATCGTGGACAAAATTTTGAGTATTCTTGATCATATGATATCTTTTGTGTCATATGATTGTATGAAATTTTAAGTGGTTTGCATTGTAGTCTTCTCTGATATTATAATGAAAGGCTTATTGTGGTGTTAGGAGTAGTAAAAAGGCTAGCTACAATCTTGCGACAAGGTGTTTTTAGTAGGATCGTAAAGGAAATATGAAGGCATTGTGATGACACGATACTTTGCTATGGTAAGATTGTGAAGATGATAAAGATGAACAAGGGGATGAGCTGTTAGAAAAGTATCTGCTTTTTGATTGGACTAAGCAAATGTATGAGTGCCAAGTGTGTATGCTGTTAGAGTTAGTGGGACTAGAAAAGGTTTTATAATGTAAATTGAGCAAAAAATTATGGTATCTGATCTTACGATGAATACTTCATCGTGAGATCTTAAGGTTATGAAGGAGGTTCTCCAATGTTTTGATTAGGGTATGATCATAAAATCAGATAAGAAAAATGATAAGCCACCGATGATACGATATAAAGGATTAAAGGTTGCTGTAACATTGTAAAAGAAAATGGAATCAATAGTGATGTTACGAAAAGGTGAGCCTAACCACGATCGTATGATCATAGGTTAAAGAAAAGTGACCCACGATGTTACAAAGTTTCTTGTCATTTGATCATATAAGGAGATGAAATTAATGTTGATGCTATGACAACAGGGAGATTGTAAGATCATAAGGGGTTTTGCCATTGTGTCCAACTAGTTGACAAGAGTTTATCAAAAGGTGTTCGTAAGATTAGAAAGCCAATGTTGCAATCAAGTGATATTAAAAAAGGTCTTTTCAACTATCCTTTTCATAATATCATAGGATCTTATTTTGATAGAAATATAATGTCAGGAAATGAATAGTAGGCTTCTCAACTAGTAGGATTTGAATGTAGTATGAAAAGTACATAGTTGGATATTAATGGTGATGCTCCATGAAGTTGACAGAATAGATTGATATCATATTTCAAGCATGCCGAAATCAATGCAAAATAAATGTTAGTCTATACATATCAACTTATAAAGATTTTCTCTTCTCATAATCATAGTTTGCCATTTGCAAAGAAAGAGAATTCAAGCATTTCCTGTGTTTTCTGAGCTTTCTAAATTGTCATCTCTAGAGCTTATTAAGAATAGAGGAATATCTATTTTGGGTGTTTTATTTTCATATTTTCAAGATGTCTAACCAGGAAGTAGAGGAGATTCAAGCCTCAGATATGGCAGTTTCAGAGGCTTCAACCTCTAAGGGAGGCAAAACTAGACAGAGAAAGCCTAATAGATTTGTAGATGAATGTATAAAACTCTTCCCTAGTTCTACTAATGCAAACTCTACAGATGATCATACTTTTATCAACCCATATGCTAGATGCAGAGATGCCATATGCCCTAGTGTTATGGGTTTTGAGCTTTTCTATTTCTTTTATTATAATAAGGAGAGGAAAATTCCTGTGTGTAAACCATGGAAGAAGAACCTTGCTAAGCTGATTTTTCTCAAAGGTCTTTGTGGATGTAGATTTAATGAAGGCCCTGTTTTGATGTTATAATCTAACCACTAAGTCTTTGCATAAGAAGGATGGAACTATTCTCTATACTTTGGATTGAGAGTCTTTCATAGAGGCCTTTAGATTAAGCAGTGTTATGGGTCAACCTATAGATTTAAAGGATTTATAGAGAAGATTTGAAGCAAACCCTGATGCTTTCATAGGAACCTCATTGCTACAACATATCCCTATGGATTTGAAGAAAGTGGGTGACTACCCAAAGAAGATTGAGAAAAAGATACCACTGGATAAATTCAAAAATTATTTTGTCAAAATTGTATATGGTGTCCATAAAGTGGTAAGAAAGAATAGGTCTGATGAGGTCTATGGAGCAGAATATATCATTGCAAGGGATGTATAGGACTCCTACCATACTTGTGAATATGACTATGTTTGTCATATTCTGGATATAATGAAGGAGAACATTTCTAGGGCCCAGATTGGAAATATGAGAGAATTCACCTTCCCCTATCACTCACTACTGATGCATTTAATTCTTTATAAGAATGTGGCATATATCAGTTCTGATTTCATCGATCAAACTTCTGACTTGAATGGAGATTTTCCTGTATAGCTACGGACATGGTATGGGATAGTACTTACCATTTTTCTAATTTTGTGTCATTTTACAATAATTTTAGTGCTGTAATAATGAAAATGTTAGACCCAAGATACTTTAGGGCCCCTAAAATTTTTAAAGGTCTTTTAAGACAAGCCCTACTTCCTGAGGGGAAGAGACTAGATCATAACTAGGGGGATATTTTCTTGTTTCCCACCTTTTCTTTAATGAGAGTCTATGGTTGTCCCCAGCCACCCCATATGTTGCCAAAATTTATCCTCCTAAGCTTGGAATAATTGAGTTCATTTGGAAATTGTTCATGGTAAATAGGGAATATCTAGGGCTCAAAGTGCACAGGGGAACCTATTTGTGTAGATTCTTTAGGATTGGTGATTTTGCCATTGGTAAAGAGGCCCTAGATTCAATCTACTCCTATCTACACCATTATAATTTGTGCACATGCCCCTACAGAATGTATAACCCTGAGGGTTGGATGAGGGCAACACTCAAGGAAATGATAATTTATGTGTTGCCAAATTCCAAGGAGCTACCCCATGAAGACATTATTCAAAATATAGTAGCAGAAGGGGAGGCAGCTGATAATCTTGCAAATTTTGATGATGTGTTGAGGGTAGAGAGAGAATTGAAAAGAATTGATCATTAATTTGCAGGATTCTACATGGAAATCCCTTACCCCCAAAGAATTAGGAAGATGGTCATGGACCATGCTGAGATTATGACCAAGTTGCCAGAAGGGTCCAATAGGGGAAGAGGATAGAGGTTGTCCTAATAGCCCTAAACCAGATGTGACTCTTGAGGTAGGAGAAGATGATGCTCCTCAGGCATCATGGATAGCAAAAGGAAATAAGAGGTAGAAGATTATTCATATCCCTCCTTAGGTCAAACAAAGGACCTTGCAAATTTTGCCAAGAAATAGTCAGTATTTTGCTAACATGAGACATAATTACCTACAAACTAGAGCTACTGTAGCTAAGAATACCCTCATAGATCTAGAATTAGTAACAAAAAGATTAGATGATAGGATCATCTAGGCTCAACAATTCTTAGAGGATGATGAATTCATCAAGTCCAATGAATTCAAGTGTTTCTTGTATAAGATCAAATAGAGTGAGCTTGTTCTAGATGATTTATATCCCTCCTTAGGTCAAACAAAGGACCTTGCAAATTTTGCCAAGAAATAGTCAGTATTTTTCTAACATGAGACATAATTACCTACAAACTAGAGCTACTGTAGCCGAGAATACCCTCATAGATCTGGAATTAGCAACAAAAAGATTAGATGATAGGATCATCTAGGCTCAACAATTCTTAGAGGATGATGAATTCATCAAGTCCAATGAATTCAAGTGTTTCTTGTATAAGATCAAATAGAGTGAGCTTGTTCTAAAGATGAAACCAGATAAATCTAATGAGAAAATAATGGAATTGATAGAGAAGTTATAGGCCTATGATCCTAAAACTAAAGTAATGACTTTGGAAGAGGCCAAAGCCCTGGTACAAAGGAGTGGCATGTTATTGGTGCTAGGATGGGACTTGGAGCAAGCTTTTATGCTTGATCAAATTAGGAGGCAGGAAAATGCCATTTCTTATGAGGCATTTGGTGCAGATGGACTAAAGAGAGGGACTAGTTTCAATATTAATACCAAATCCCTAGTAGTCTAGAGTATGGCCCCTACTTCCAACAAGCCAAAATTGATGGATGTATAGAGTACTAAATAGGGAAATATGATTATATGGACTTTATAGAGCATCTCTGGAACAAAAATATCCAAGGCACTAAAACATTTCTCATTTAGGAATGAGGCCAAGATGGAGGAAATGGAAACAAGGTTAGCCCAGTCCCTACATGATTACATTGATGTTAGAAAGCTCTATGAAGATGAGCTTAGGAGCAGCCATTTATACAAAGAGAAAATTGCTAAGCTTGAGGTCAAGATCCAAGGGCTTGAGGATGAGATCACATCTCTCAAAGAGCAACTAGCACAAGTAGAATAGAGAATGGTTCCAGCTCAGAGAGAAGAGGGATAGGAAACATCATTACTAGTCAAGGACACTACTAAAGCCCTAATTTATATAGAGGATACAAAGGAGGGTGAAGCATCACAACCAAGAAGAATGAGTATTAATACTCAATCAGTTCAGTAGGGAGGAGATGTAAGGACAAAGATCCTTAGAAACATGATGAGCCATAGGCTTGATATTTTGAAGAGCGTATCACAATAGGCTCATAATTTATATGTTACTTTACAAAGTGCTAGGAAATTTCACAATGAAGCACTTTCATAGATGACTCCTACTTTCAGCCTATGGGGGCCTTATATTCAATTTTTGGATAGATTGATTATACTAATGGCTAAAAAGTTGGACTTGCTAGACAAGATATTCATTGTAAAGGAAAGCCTAGAGATGGTAAGAGAATTAAGTGGTTTCTTTACTGGTAAACTATAGGTCATACAAGGAAAATTGAAGATTTTATTTGAGGGATTTGAGCCCTCTATACCATTGATACTAGATGCTACTAATGTAGTAAAAAATTAGCAAGAGTTGTCAGCTTCTTTTGATAACATTTTGATCTAGGAGACTATAGTAGCAATTTTTTAAGATATGTCTAATTCCCCATTTCATGTTTTAATTGATTCTCTCTTTAAGGAAAAAGTAAATTTAAATAAGTTTATTGTTGAATCAAAGGCAATCATGGATGCCAGGTGGACCAAGGCCACTCAAGATTTATAAGAAGTAAAGAATACCAACTGGCTCACTAGAAGGGAAATTTATGTCTGGGAAGTAGTAGGAGAAATAAAAGTTCTACCAGCAGGAGGTAGCTATGATATTTTGAAAGCAAGGTAGATGAAGTACAAGGAAAAGGAAAGAATAAAGGATTTATATAAATGTTTTTCTACCATTTCATCTACCTATCTTTTTGATCAATTTTCTAGGAGATTGTTTTGTAAAAATTTGTGGTTCCCATCTTCCAAAGAGTTTTTGTTTTCCATTACAATTTAGACATGTGTCCACCTCTCATCTATAGCTTGTTGTAATCCTATATATGGATTCCCAAGATGACAACTAGAGGTTAGTTCTATGTAGAATTTTCATATATGTCATATTATTATTTTGTAGTCCATCCATAGTGTTATGTGGTTATTTGAATAAGTTCATTTGTATGCATACTTGAATACAAAAAGGAAAACATTTTGGAAAAGAGGTTTTATCTTTGTGTTATATTATGAGTTTTATTAGCAATATTGAGATCAAAGTAGAAGGATTTATCCTTAATTGTCATTATCTTTGAATTTTGTCTCTTTTCCATATGTCTATAAGCTTTTAGACTGAATGAACAAGTTTTTCTTTAGTTTAATGCAACTCAAGTGGTTGTATATCTCTTATTGATTGCTGCTAATTTAAAGAATTGGGTAATGGCTTTCTATAATTGATAAGGTTTAGGGTTTATGAAAAGGATAAGAATCATAATGAAACTAAAAGTTTGATGTTGACTCTCTTAATCACAAGTTGATTAAAAAGGTTTAAGTTTGTTAATCTTTGACTCTATAACCCAATGGATAAGGCACTAGCCCATTCTAAAGTTCAAGGGCACACTAGAAAATTCATATAACTATAGGATACTTACATACAACAACAAATCAATTTCCCTTTTTATGTTTTGAAGAACTAGAAGTGTCGGTCATGGCTTATTTGCTTTTGCTTTCTTTAGTTGTAATTGGCTATTGCAGTTGAGACTTTTGTCAACAAATTATAGAAGAATATTGACCAATTTTTCCAAAGGGGATAGTTTTGCATAGAAGAAAGTCAAGTTAATAAGATAAATCCCTTAGGTTTGCCCGCCTTGGCTTAGCAGATCCTAAAGTGAAGTGAGTCCTGATGACTCTGTTAATGTTGGCCTAGAATTGAGATTTAGCCTTGTTGAATATATGATTTAGCTCATCCTTAGGCTTATCCTTATCTTTATTGCCTGGTATCAGGTTTAAATCCACCTGATATGTTCTTTACAAGAAAGAACTCTAATAGGTACCACCTAGGGATACCAAGAAAATCTACCCTAAACCTATCACTTCCCTTAATAAATTCCTTGATCTTGCATGATATTTCCTTCACTAGCCTGTGTCATATCATAATTAACAATTTCCATCAACTCCACTTCCTTGCTCAAGTCATCTTGCCAACTCAACTTTTTTTCCCTATAGACTGCTTGATTTGTAGTCTAGTTAGCAGCTTTGTTGCCCTTTCAAAAAAATGAGAAATAAAAACACTATCAAATTTATTCTTAAAGTCTTTTATTTCTATTATAATTCCCTCAATACTCTAGGTTATCAAAATCTTGTTATTCATGATATTAAAAATGTTAAGAAAGTCTCCTTCCAACGATAGATTTCAAAAAGTAGATTCTACTACCATCCTTGTGGTGAACAAAGTAGCCATTGCCTCTACTTTATGACTAGTAGACTTGCCTATAGGTATTGCAATAGTATCCACAAACCTACTGCAATGGTCTGTCAAAACACCTCCACATCTAGCTTTTCTTGGATTCTCTTTAGCTAAACCATCAAGATTACCTTTAATCCATCCCATAGGTGGAGATCTCCACTTTACATTTTATCTTTGATCCTCTTGTTTTGTTATAGTGCCTTTCCACTTTACATTCTATCTCTGATCTTCTTGTTTTGTTACAGTGCCTTTAGCATTCATAGGGTTACTTATTTGAGTCTCATCAAACATTTTTATTTGAGATTTAAAGTTCTCTTTTATAGTTTTGATAATATTTTGACCTAAAACCCAATTAGGAGTCTCCTTGTTTCTGAAGATTCTATTATTCCTCTCCTTCTAGATACCCCACTAGAGATGAGGGAGTGAAATCTTCCACAGAAAACCAATATCAACATCCTTAGTTAGACATGTGTAGCTCTAAAAACATCGATCAATTTTATTATGTTGAACCCAAGCTAAATTCTTGTAGTTAAGGAGACAACTCCATACATTCTGGCTAAAACTACAGTTTAAAAAAGGTACTTCCTATCTTCAAAGTCCATCTTACAAAGACAATATCTATTGACCAAGTAGACCCAAAACATCTATTGACCAAGTAGACCCCTCTCTTTTGCAAATTATCGAGAATTCAAATTTTATTTTGAAGCAAAGTCCAAAAAAAGATATTGATTTTAGGAGTAAGCCCTTTAATCCATGCTTCAACCCACATAGGAGTATTTCCTTTGTAATCTGATCTGAAAATAGAAGAGACCTTGAAATATACTCTTGGTTCAATCCCCCAAACCAAAATATTTTCTTTTTGAGGGTAAAGAATTACATCATTCAAGGCCAACTAAATGCTAGAAAAATCATGATTAATCACATCAATATTAACCCATTTACTGTGAACCCATTAATTCTCCACAAAATTAGCAAAAACCTATTTACACCTATCAAAAAAAGTCCTATCCTCAAAATCCTCAATCAAAGGATGATCTAAAAGCTATTCATCATCCCAAAACTTGATCTTTCTCCCATTACCTACTTTTCATTTACATCCTTTTTTAAAAATGTGTTTAGCTCCCTAAACCACATTCCAAATAGAAGAAGAAGAAGGAAAAATAGGGTAAGAAATAAAATTAGAAAAGGAAGGAGCCTCATAAAGGTACTTGTGTTTCTAGATAGAACTCCATTACTTGTTATCATGATAGACTCTCCAACCTTTTATAGCTAATAATGCTTTATTCATACTTCTAACAGATCTTATACCCAATCCACCTTCTAGCTTAGGTTTACAAATATTTTCCCATACAATTAAAGCCATTCTCTTCTTTTCCTCTATTCCACACCAAAGGAAATTCCTTTGAATTTTATCAATTGAATCAAAAAATTTAGCTAGAATCCTAAAGAGGCTCAAAGCATATGTAGGAATACTTTGAAGGCAAGCTTTGAGGAGAGTAACTTTACCATCTTGACTCAGCATATTACCTTTCCACCTAGCTAGTTTCTTTTTGAATTTCTTAATGAGATCCTCCCAAAAAACTTTCTGAATGACTCAAACCAAAGGGTAGGCCAAGATAAGTGCACAAAAAAGATCCTATAGAGCACCCAAAAAATATTAGCAATCTTTCCCTGTCTAAAAACTAGAGTGTTAATAAAAAATAAAGAGCTCTTATTCCAATTGATTAGCCTTCCACTTGCAGAGGAGTAAAGATTAAGTGAATTTTTAAGATTCCTCACCTCTTTAACATCAAATTTTCCAAGGAAGATGGTCTCATCCAAAAATTGTTCATGAGAACAATTAAGAGAATGAAAAAAAGGTCTCAAACCTTGAATTTCCCCTTTTGAAACTAGCTTCCCAATATATCTCCCCAAACAATCAACCATAATAGTAAAACTAATTGGAGATAAGGGATCACCCTACCTCAGCCCCATAGAGGTTTTTAAAAATTTAGTAGATCTCCCATTGACTAGCACAACAACCAAAGTAGTAGAAACCATCTACATAATAAGATTAATCACATTGACACTAAAGCTAAAAGACATTGGGACCTTGTAGAGAAAAGACCATTCAACTCTATCATAAGCTTTGGCTATATCAACTTTCATAATAAAATGCTCATTGTTAGAAAGAGATAAGGAATGGATTCTTTCATGCATAGAAATTATAGAGTTAAGGATTTGTCTACCAGGAATAAAACCATTCTCTTTCTCAGAAATTGAGAGAGGAAGAATGTTCAACAATCTCAAAATAAGGACTTTTGAGATGATTTCATAAATCAAGTTGCAAAGGCTAATAGGTCTAAATTGGTCTAAAGAATCAACTCCAATCTTCTTTGGAATAAGGTAAAGGAAGGTAGAATTAATTTCCTTCAACATTCTTTTTGCACCATATAATTCTTTGACGACATCACATACATCTTTACCAACTAGTTTCCACTCTCTCTAAAAGAAAAGCATAGGGAAACCATCCGGCTCTAAGGATTTGTCTCCATAAAGCAAGAAAAAAACTTTATAGATTTCCTCTACCTTAGGGATAACACACAACAGTTTATTCTACTCCTTGGTGACCAAAGAGGGAATAACATCTAATAGCTCAACCCGTTTAATTTGATCAATATCAAGGTTTGAAGACACAAAGTCAAAAAAAAAACCATTTCATTAGAGATTTCCTTGTCATTAGTGATTTGATGTCTTCCTTTAGTGAGTATGGAAATATTATTTTTGGCTCTATGTTTCAGAGTAGACAGATGAAATTTTTTTGTATTCCTATCTCCTTCTTTGAGCCAAATAGATCTAGACCTCTATCTCCAATAGGTCTCTTCTTTAGAAATTATGTCATGGTACTCCATCAATTTCTCATTTTATTCCTTCACCAAATCCATTGAGTATCCCTCCTATTGGATTCTATCTTGGATTAGTTTTAGATCATCTTTGATAATAGATTTACTTTCAAATATATTCCCAAAATGTCTTTTATTCCATTCTCTAACTTTCTTTCTTATATTTTTGAGTTTAGAAGCCACACAAAATAAAGCCATTCCTTCAATGTTAATGTTCCACCATTCTACAAGTTGGTTCTCAAACTGTGGATGCTGTATCCACATTTTCTCAAATCTAAATAGGAAAATTTTTCCTGGCTTGAAAAGCCTCCACCATAAATAAAAGAGGAAAATGGTCAGAAGAAATATTTTGGATGGCCTTAAGCTTACACACAAAATATTTAGTCCAATATAGAGATATTAGAACTCTATCCAAGCAAGCTTGGATGCTATGATTTCCCACTCTTTTATTGCTCCATGTAAACTCAACCCCTTGAAGATCTAAGTCCATTAATCCCTCCTTGCTTATAAAGTCCATTAGATCTAGTCTTCCTTCAAGTTGGCTAGAATTTCCACCTTTTTTTTCATTCTCATAAAGAGGAACATTAAAATCCTCCAAAACTAACAATATTGCATAATAATAATCATTCTTTATCTTAGATAAAGAGTCTCAAAACTTATTTCAAAAATTCTTGTTATTTGGCGCATACACATTAACTATATACCAATAGTTATTGTAGGCATAACTCTTCAACTTGACAACCATTAAATTTTTATTAGAATCCAACAAAGTACTAGAGAATAAAGACTATTTCCACAAAATCATCATTCCTCCATGAGAACCTTTAGAACTACTTGCCATAATACAATAGTTATTAAAAGATTTAAGCTTTTCAACTTTATCTTTTCCATTTTAGTTTCATGGAGCACTAAGATATCAAGTTTGTGCTCTCTAACAAAATTTTGAACAATATAAAGTTTATGAATACTATTCATCCCTCTAATATTCCAATGATCACTTTCATTACAAATTTTTGGGAGTAAAATTCAGAATAGTTGCCTACTTCCCATCAACAATATTCTGTAAGCTTTCACTTTCTCTTGTCTTCCTAGTAGATTTTCTACCAGGTTTCTCTAGAGTTCTAACATTTGGTTTTAATTTGAGAGAACCCATTTCCATTTTGCTTCTTTGGGTTTCAACTCCTGTAGATATAGGGAAAGGGTTAGATTTTATCGCTATTTTCTTCCTTTGACCCTATTTTTGTTTAGATTCTTTCTTATTAGTAATCAGATCCATTTAGTTTGGCTCTAGAAACTCTTCAAGAATAAAAAATTCTTGACTTGAGGGTCTTGAAAGGGTCTCAAAATCTTCCTTCTACTACTCATTCAAAATTTCAAACTCATCAAGTTGACCACTTCTTTCCTCAAGGATTTCTCCTTCCTTTGTCTCCTCTAAATCTTCAAAACCTTCCAATTCAAGATCTTTATTTTGATAGATTACCATCTAGTTCATAGGAAATTCACACTCCTCTTTTTCCTTGATTCTAGAGTCTTCATTGCTCCAAAATTTCTCCTCTTCTTCCAATAGATTCTCCTTATTTTGATTATCTTGGACTACTTTTATTTCAACTACCTTTTTAGGGATGGCTTTAGGTTTCCACACCCTTTTTTGCTTGGGTTCTACCTTTTTTTCCACATTCACCATCTTTGGTTTATTTTCAATTTTCATAGGGTAATTTTTAGCCTAGTGGCCCTATTTTTAACAAACAAAACATGCATTAGGAAGGTCTTCAAAGACTATCTCTTGCATCCCTTTTCCATGTTTTGAATTTAATTCCAACTTTTGGGGGAGGTTTTTCAAATGAGAAACTTTCACATACATTTGGGAACAATGAAGTTTAGACCTTGTAGCTATCCCATTATCAATAGCTATAAGCTCACAAAATGAACCAACTATCCCCTTAAATATGTCTTCATGCGAGAAATCAAGTAGGTGTCCTTGTAATCTAGCCTATTCTAGAGTAGTAAGAAAAAAAGCATCAGACAGATGCATATTGGGTTCCTACTTTTTGATTGTTAGAGTGTTGTTGCCAAAGAACCAAGGACCACCACATAGAACCATATTATATCTTCCTTACACGTAAAGAAAAAGGAAAAAAAACTCACACATCATTAGCGCAATATCCACTTGACCATGTAGAGCCCATTTTCTTTTAACTATGTTTCTAAGAACATTAATATTTGGGTGTGCTCCCATAAATTTTAAAACTAGGATAAACTCCATAGTCAAAATAGAATAATCAACAATCAATTATGGGATTAAAATTTGAAACTCACCTTTTTCCCAGAAGGATTTGAAGTAACAGGAGGAAAATATGACTTTCCTCTTGGCTTTCTTCCAAATAATGAAGACCATTTGCATTGACTTTTTTCCAAATCATCCTTCTTCTTCTCCTCCACACATGATCCCTTTGCATCCTTTCCCATATCCACTAGAATATTCCTCTCTTGTAGTGGTTCCCTAATCTGGACAGGATACTTGGTCAAAGGATTAGTATTAATATTATCAACATCCCCACATTTTCTAGAATAGAAACCAAGCAACACTATCTTCTTTGTGATCTAGACCATTAAAACCCCTCCTCGAATACCCAATAATCCCTGCTAAGTTCCCTGCTTCTGGATTCCCTATAATAACAAGATATGTTCCTACCACTAAATTCCTACCTATTAGATTCTCGCCTACAAGAGCT